>WBMY01007063.1:256937-302051 GCA_013397315.1 Donacobius atricapilla | reverse complement strand
ACACAGCTCTGGAGCCGGGGGACACGGGCACAAAGCTCTGGAGCCTGGGGACAGGGGACACAGCTCTGGAGGCTGGGGACCCCTCTTTGCCTGCACCCAGACCCAGCCTGGCCGTGTTCCCACCCATGGCCACGCAGCGAGGAGGACCATGGACACGTCCATGTCTCCCAGCCCAAGGTGCAGTGCTGCATCTCTGGTCAATTGGGAGTCTGAGATGAAGCACTGTAGCTCGGGAAGGGAGGAACTGCGCACCCTGGGGACCCCCCCACCCGCTGGGAGAGGTGGCACAAGGAGAGCTCAGCCCTGGCCGCAGGAGAAGTGCTCATCCCGAAGCTCCCAAGGAGGGATAGGAGGCTGGGGAGGTTTTTTTCCTTGCAGCAGAGGGACTTCTGTGTCTGCTCAGGCCCCCCAGCCCGGCGCTGGGCACCGGTGGGAGGGGTCCCCCAGAGATGGCAGGGCTGGGGGCACAGCAGGGACACAGCCACACGCGGAGCCTGGACGGCGGTGAGGACACGCGGGGCAGGCGCAGAGCCTGGGTTGCCGTGTCCTCAGGGTCCAGTTTTCCCAGGAATCCCTTAGGCACTAGGTTGGGGATTCCTGGAAATACTGTTCTTGGGGTCACGGCTCAGCGGCCCATCCCCAGGGAGCTGCAGCCTGCCGAGGAGCCGGGAATGGAGGTACAGGGCCACGGGGAGGGAGGGAGGGAGGGGGAGCCCCTGCAGACCCACCCCGGGGCTGGTGATGTCCCTGTGGGGCGCCCCTCGCTGCCAGGGGAGGTGGCTCACGGCCGGGTGGCCTCACACTGCTCCTGCCCTGCCACGCAGGCTCAATAAAGGTCTCCACTCCCGAGTGACTCTGTCCCGGCCGGTGCTTTGGGGCTGGGAGCAGGGTGGGAGCCGAGCGGGGGGTGCCAGCACAGTGTGGGGCAGAAAGGAGGGGACAGGAACCACCTGGGCAGCGCAGCCCTGCTGGCTGCTGGCCCCCACCGCGTCCCCGCCATTCCCAGCCCTGCTGAGCTCCTGCAGGACGGACACTGATGTGCGATCCTGTGGGGCACCCAGAGCCCCCCAGGCAGCAGCTGCCGGGCTGGGCATGGGCTGGGGGCTCTCCTGCAGCCCCCTGGGCGCCCTGCATTGATCCCTGCACCCAGCCCTGCCTGCAGCGGGGGCGTGGGCAGGCGCTGGATGGAGATAGAAGAATCCCAGAACCATTTCGCTCGGAAAAGCCCTCCCAGCCCCTGGAACACGAGCTCTGCCCGGCCCCCAGCTTGTCCCCAGCCCGGAGTACTGAGTGCCACCTCCAGAAATTCCTTGGGCACCTGCAGGGATGGGCATCCAAACCTCCCGGGGCACTTCCAAGGCCTGAGCACCCTTTCCATGGGGAAATTCCTGCTGCTGCCCACGCTGAGCCTGCCCGGGCAGGTGCCGGTACGGGCAGGTGCGGGCAGCAGGCTGGGCAGGCCGGCAGGTGGCACTGCGGTGTCGATGGCAGCAGGCAGGGCCAGCCCTGCCCACCCCATCCCATTCCCTCCCATCCCATCCCCTCCCATGCCATCCCATCCCAGTCCATCCCACACTCCCCAATTCCCAGCTTGAACCCCCCGGGCTGCCCCACAGAGGTGTCCCGCTGTCCCCAGGCCAGCAGCAGCTGTTTGGGGGGACAGTGACGTGGGGCCAGGACCCCCCACATGCCCCGTGCAGGACCTGGAAGCTCCTCTGGGGAGATGGAGTGGGCACACGGTGGGGTTTGGGGTGCCTGGGATGGGCAAGGAGGACCCCAGGAGAACACCCCAAACCCAGCCGAGGGAAGGCAGCAATGGGGAAAGTCCTTCCTGCCCCGCACGGGAAGGAAAAGTGGGAATCACAGAAGCTCTCTGGAAATGGGAAGCTGAAATCCAACCTCTCTCCTCCCCGTGACAGCACTGTCGGTTTGCCATGGCTCCAACCACTCTGTTTCAACACTTTCTAAGGATTTGTTTTGATTTTGGTTGTTAGGGGCTTGCAGGACATGCTGGGGCAGGAGGGAAAACCATGGATCTCACACACCCAAATTAAAAAAACACGGCACTTAGTTCAGGGAATGCCTGCTCAGAGAGCTTTGATTGTTTCCTTCTTTCTTTCTCCCCCCCTTTTTTTTCTTCAGCCAGAAAATTCACCAAGGTTTACCCTGTCCCTGAGAGAGATTTAGTTTTGGACAATAACAGTAATTTCTGGCCAGGAAATCTCTTTAATTGGAGAATTCCTGATTGCCCAGAGCTTCCCTGTGACCCAGCTGCCCCGGCCTCTGCAGGGATGTTCCAGTCTGGTTCCAGTCACCGAAGCAGGCCTGGGAACCAGCTGCTTCCCTTGGAATTCTCCAGGCGCATCCCCAGCTCCAAGCACGGGGAATTATCCACAGCTCCCGGAGTGCTGAGCCAGCCACCAGCCGGGGAAACTGAGGCACGCACAGCGGTCCTGCCTCCAGAACACCCCAGCCGGGGCTCTGGCCCGGCCCAGCACGGCGTAGCTGAGGATGCCCTGGGCGAGGTGCCAGCCAGGCGCTCATCACGGGCACCGCACGCTGCCTGCCTCAGTTTCCCCGCAGCTGGCACGGAGTCGCTGGGGGATGCTGATCCTCCCGGCTGGCCCAGGATGGGGGATGCCCAGGCAGGGCCTGGAGGGAAGGGAAGGGAAGGGAAGGGAAGGGAAGGGAAGGGAAGGGAGTTGTCCTGACTCAGCCGGCAAAACCGGCACCAGGTGGGAGCAGCGCCCCGGGCGCGCAGGAGGGAGGCGGTGGCAGTGGCAGAGCGGGGCCGCTTCCCTGCTCGTTCTTGGCCTCCCTGCTCCCCGCAGGATGAGCTCCACGCCTTTCCCTGCTCTCTGCAAAGCACCAGGAGGGGAGGCCAAGCTGTCACGCTGCTTTTTTGGGGGAAGTTTTTTCCCTTATAAACGTCCTGGGCTGGCCCCGCACTCAGGGCTCCCTGGAAATGCCTCCCTGCCAGGCTCTGCAGGGAAACTCTGGGATTTTAATGAAGGTGGTGGGTGCTGGTGTGGCACCCGCGTGCCTGAAAGCCTTCGGTGCTCTCGAGCCACCCCCAATTCTGCAGAAATTCAGTGGCCATAATCCTCCTCTGTCCCCAGGACTGCCTGCTTGGGCTTCCCTGCCCTCTCTCTACCTCCTGTGGGCCACATCCCTCCAAAACTTTAACTCAAAAAAACAAAAACTCTCAGAAAAAACATCTCTGAGAGCTCTCAGCCGTCCCTGTGCCAGGCAGGGAGGTTTGTCCCTGTGGGTGCCCGGGTGGAGATGGGCAGGGGGCTCTGGGTGCCAGGGCAGGGGATGGTTCCCCTCACTCCTAGAGCCCCTCAGGGCGGCATTTGGCAAACCCAAAGGGATTGGGCAAGGGGTAAAACCTGCCCCGGCCCCGGGGGGGCAGCGCCAGCCCCACCACGGCCACGCCTCCCCCGTGACCCACAGCCCACAGCCCAGTACCTCAGCACTCCGTCATCGGGCAGCAGCAATCGGCTTAAAAATAATCCCCGAGCGTGTCCTGCGCTGGCCCCGGGCTCGGGGCTCCCGGGGGGACTGGCAGGGCCCCCCCATTTACAGTCAGGGCAGCCTTAGGATGGCACGGGCAGCCCCGTGTCTCCCACAGCAGGGCAGCTCCTTCCCTTTCTCCCAGCTCCAAGGACGGCGTGGCCGTGCCCAGGTGCCAGCCCCGGGTGCCAGCCCCGGGTGCCCAGCACGCTCAGCACTGTGGGTGTCCCAGAGGGGTGTGGAGCCCCCCAGTTTGGGGGCAGGGCCCCTGGATTAGGGGTTTTTGCAAATGGAGGCTCCTGGATGAGGGGTTTTTGCAAATGGAGGTTTGCCACGGGTTCAGCGGGGCTGGGAGCACACACACACTCACTCACTCACACTCACAGGGCCCATCTGCATCCCCAGGGCTTTCCCGAGGGTCCCTCCTGCCCCTCCCTGCTCCCCACAGCCCCTCCAGGGGCCGTCACACCCAGCCCTGGCTCCCTGAGCTCTGCTGGAAACACGGGAATGGCGCTTGGGCAGCTCCATCCAAGCACGGCGGGGGTTCAGGCCCTGAGGGTCTCACAGCACCCCAGGGAGCCAGGGATGGGATGGGGAAGGATGGGATGGGATGGGATGGGATGGGATGGGANAGGCACCACCCTGCTGAGTCAGCAGCGGCAGGTCGTGTCCCAGCCGGGCCTGCCTGGCACGCCCCAACGCCCGCGGTGCCAACCCCGGTGCCAACCCCGGCCTGGCTGAGCGCAGCAGAGGAGGTTTGGGCACTGCCAGCGCCCCCCTCACCAGCCCCACATACCCAGCATGAGGGGCGGCAGTGGGAGCCCCCAGCACAGCCCCAGGGTGCCCAGAGCCGTGCCCAGAGCTGTGCCCAGAGCCGTGCCCAGCCCGTCCCGGGGGACGCACAGCCCTGCCTGCTCACCCCCTCCCAAAAGCCCTCCGTCAGCAGCTCCCAGCCCCAAACCTGCTGGCCCGGCCCCGCTCCCTGCCGCAGCCGGGGCAGCAGAACCTGCCAGGGGAGCACGGGGCGCTTCCCACCGAGTTCCCCTCCTTCCCTCAGCCCCCGGGGGCGGCATGAGGACGGGTTTGGATCCTGCTGGGCGGGCCCTGCCTTGGCAGGGATGGAGCTGAGGCACAGCTGAGCCCAGAGGGGCACAGCTGAGGGCCCTGCTGCTCTGTCACCAGCGCCCACGGGCTGTCAGCAGCCAATATTGACTCAAGGCACAGCTCCACCTGGGCGCCATAGGCCTGGCTCCAGCCTTATCTCCCCCTGCCCTGGGGGAGCAGCCCAAGTCCTTCCACCGGCTCCTGAGGCTGCATTTACCCCACCCCGGGGCTGGGGTGCAGAATAAACCAGCAGAGGCCCATCCAGAGCAGGGCAGCGCCACGGCCAAGGCGGTGGGACCCAGCGCCGTGCCTCGTCCTGCTCCACCACATCCTCCCTGGGCGGCAGAAAGACGCCAGCTGGCTGTGCCTGTGCTCCCAGCTGCACTTTGCTCCGTGTTCCTGGGAACCCGAGGCTGCCTCCATCCACACCGAGCTGCCTGGAAACAAGCAGGGCAAGCTAAACACCCCCAGCCCCAGAGGCTGCACGGGGCAGGAGCTGCTGGATGGGGAGCCCTGGGCTCTGCACAGACAGCGGGGACAGCAGAGCTCACACCGTCCCCTGTGCCCAGCACGGAGCCCTTGCTGGGCTCTGCACCCCGGGGCCACCTCCCCAGCACCTGGGCTGGCAGCAGCAGCCAGCCCGAGCAGTTTTGGGGGGCAGGAGCACACACAGGGCTTGTTCCCCTGGGCCACGGGGGACACAAACCCATCCCGCCAGACCGGGACCGCTCCCTCCCTCCCAGCAGCCACAGCCCAGAGCTTTACTGGCCTCTCCTCCTGCCAACAAGCCCGGGCTGGGATTTCTCACGGCCTTGGAGGGAGGGAGAGTCAGCCCCAACCTGCCCCGCACAGCTTCACCCTCCAGGGTGCCGCAGCCCACCAGGATTTCAGCGCCCGGCCCTGCCCCAGGTCTGGCAGCTCCTGGAGCGGCTCTGTCCGGCCTCGCACAGCAAGGAGGAACAGAGCAACTTTGTGCTTGCCCTCAATTAACGAGTGACCTATTTAGAAGAAAATCTGGGCTAAGTGGGATGGAGGAGCTGGAACCGGCTTCTTGCGGGGGGCGGCACAAAAGAACCTGAGCCCAGCAGCTCCAGAGTCACTCGGGACAGAGAAGACAGCTCAGAGCGTTTTAAAAACTGCCCTACAAGTTTTTTATTGCTGGCAAAGAGAAGCCCAGCTGGGAAAGCACCTCACGCTGCACAGTCCTTGCCAAGCCCACCAGCCAGGGGGCATTTCCAGCCAGCCCCGGGGACTCAGGGGCAGGAGGAGGGAGCAGCAGAGAGGCGCAGGCTGGGCTGGGGGCTGCTCAGGGGGCAGCAGTGCAGGAGGGGCCCTTCCCCAGGGGGAAGAGCCCGATCTCGTGTTCTGCCGCTGCAATCCTGCTGAGGGCAGGAGCGGCGGCTCAGCTGCCCGGCAGCTTGCGAAGGAAGGCGTTGGCAGCGCCCAGGGAGCGCGATGGATGGGAGGAGAAGCGCTTATCTGACAGGACGCGCCGGTCAGAGGCGTATCTGTGCCCCCGGAGCGCTGCCGCCCGCAGCTCCAGCCTCCCTCCCCTCTGCCCAGCCTGGGAAAGCCGCCCGGCCCTGCCCGAGGCCGCCAGGAGCTGAGGCTGCCTCCGTGCGGGATGGAGCTGGGCTGGAGGCTCGCAGGTTGGGGAGCCCGAAGCGCTCCCCGCACCGCGCTCGGCTTCCCATCAGCAGCACCCCCGAGCCCCAGCTATCAGGCAGAGCCAGACCTGAGCTGTGGCTTTATCAGGCTCCTCCTGATGCGGAGCTGAAGGAAGGAGCAGCTTCTTCCCTCCGCAGCTGAAAGGAAAGCGCTGTCATTTCTGGAGCTGGGCGGCGGGGGCCCAGGAAATGGGTGGGAGGGTCGGAGAGGGCAGCCACGCTGAGCTGTGCCGGCCGGCAGATGTGAAACACTTCCCATGCTTCACTTGAAACTGCTGTGCAGAGCACCCCAGGCACCACCTGCACCCCGAACTGCAGCCACGGGTTCTGCAGGAGGCCCTCAGCTCACCTGGGGCACTCCAAGGGGATGCAAGCCCTGACCTGGTCCTGCCCCGCTCTGCCAGAGCACTCCTGGCTCCTTCAGGAGCTGTTGGATCCCTCCAGCAGCTCCAGCACCACTCCAGCCCGGCACAGCTGCCCCCCCAAACCCCCTCTGCACTCAAAGCACTGCAGAGAACCTTTTCCATGGGGGAAAAAGGGATCTGGCAGGTTCCTCAGGAGCTGTCCTGCTTGGGCCACACTCCATGGGCTGTCACGGAGCCGGGGTGACCCCGAGGTGCTTTGTGCTCCCCTGAGATCATCCCTGGTGAGGTTTAGCACAGTCAGGGCCTTTCCCAGAGGCGCTGGCACACAGCTGCAGGGGCAGGATGAAGGATGCCCAGCTTTGGCACTCCCCTGGGCACGCTGCCCCGCAGGCTGGGAGCAGGCAGAGCTGGCAGCAGCTCCAGTGCCACCTCCCCGGCCGCTCTCCCCACCCGGGGCTGCTCCCTGCTGCTCCCCCACCCCAAGGTGAGGACACAGGGGGGGCAGGGGGAGCAGGGTGCAGGTGGGACCGAGCTCTGGGCTTTGCCAGGCCCTCTGAACCCTGTCCAGAGCAGACAGGCAGGTGTCCAGGGCAGGGCACAGCCTCCAGTGAGCTCCAGGGCAGCTGCAGAGCTGTGGGAGAGCGGCTGAGGAGCTGGCTCAGCCTTTAGCTCCCAGAAAGGCTCAGAGCAGGACTCCAACCCCAGCTCTGTTACCACAGCAAAAATAAAAACAGCCAGAGAGCCACAGAGGAGGCTGCCCTGACCTTCCAGACATGGGATTTGGGCATAAACACTTCTTTCCTGGAAAGTGTATCCTGGCATTTGGGATTCCTTCCCGTCCCACAAAGCTCCCCTTGCGACACCGATCCGGGAGTACCTCACATTCCTGCAGGACCTCGGCCCGGCCACCTTAACAAACATCAGCAGCTGGGAAGTT
Source organism: Donacobius atricapilla (assembly GCA_013397315.1). Classification (NCBI taxonomy): domain Eukaryota; kingdom Metazoa; phylum Chordata; class Aves; order Passeriformes; family Mimidae; genus Donacobius; species Donacobius atricapilla. The sequence continues at coordinate 294,462 of WBMY01007063.1, read as the reverse complement.
ATTTAGGGCAGCAGGATTGCTCCCAGCGCTGCTTTTCCTCTCCCACAAGCCACCAGAGAGCCAGCCAGCGCTGGGGTGACGGTCCCACTGCTCCCCACACACAGCAGAGCCTCGCAGGCTCCCCACCTCGCCCCAGGCAAGCCTAGGAGGGGGCTGAGGAACAGCCAAACAGGCTTTTGGTGCCCTGCTGGCTGCAGTATCCTGAATTTACACCTCTTCCTGGAGGTTAGGAGGAAGCTGCAGGAACGGGGGATTTGACAGGCGCCGTGGCCACAGAGATGCTGCAGCTCTGGGAGCCTCTGGCCAGCCCCAGGGAGCCTCAGCAGCTGCCCCGGCAGCCAGAATGAAGGCTGGGGTCAGAAAGAAGCCACCTTCACTCACCACAGCCCCCTGGGCTGGGCAGGGGCCACACAGAGGGTCAGCAGCGTGTCCCAAACTGGGGCAGGCGGGTCCCTCGGTGCCACCTGAGCTCAGCGGTGCCCTGGTTCCCGGCAGCGCTGAAGGGCACCCAGCCCCCTGGCACTGCGGTGTTTATCTGTCACCCAGCAACCTGCGGAGGAGGAGAGGGACAGGAGAGCGGCGCTGGCTCTGCTCTCACAGCCTGAACCCCGGGATCTGCCGGGCAGGGGCTGCCAGACTTGCCCCGGCAGGGGACAGGGACAAGGCGGCTCCCCCGGCGCTTCCCAAGGGGGGCACAAAGCAGAATGTTCCAGGAAACGGGGACAGGGAGGTGCCTGCACCATCCTGGCACTGGGATGGCGCTTGTGTCGGAGCAACTGCTTCCTCCTCCTGCTCCCCACCCTGGGGAGGCCAGGAAGACTGGGAAACACAGGGAACACACACATGGGAACACATGGGAACACAGAAATATGTGGGAACACACACATAGGAACACATGGGAAGATATGGGAACATAGGGAGACACATGGGAACACAGGGAAACACATGGGAACACATGGGAACACAGAAATATGTGGGAACACACACATGGGAACACATGGGAAGATATGGGAACATATGGAGACACAGGGGAACACAGGGAAACACATGGAAACAAATGGGAATACAGGGAAATATATGGAAATACAGGGAAATATAGGAACACAGGGAAATACATGGAAGTAAATGGGAACACAGGGAAATACATGGGAACACATGGGAATGCATGGGAACACGGAAACACAGGGAAATAAATGGGAACACAGGGAAACAGGGAAATATATGGGAACACACACACACAGAGACACATGGGAACACAGGGAAATACATGGGAACACACACATGGGAAGATATGGGAACACATGAAAATACAGGGAAATACATGGGAACACATGGGAACACATGAAATACATGGAAATACATGGAAACTCATGGAAACACACGGGAACACCCCCCCGTACCTCAGGGATGCCCAGAGGCTCCCCGGCACACAGGATCAGCTCCCCCTTGGAGCAGCCAGCCCGGGCAGAGCTGCCAGCCACAGCTGAGCCCGTCTGTCCTGTGCCACCATCCCGGCCCTCCACAGCCACCACGGCTGCTGCCCTGCCAGGAGCTGGGATTTCAGGGACACCACAGCAGTGGGGACAGCAGACAGCCCCCGCCAGCAGCTTGTCACCAGGGAAGGCTGAGCACAGCCAGCTCGGACCCCACGAGCTGTTTGCACGTCGGGAAGCAAAAACAAGCCACTTCCAATCAGCATCAAGCTGCCAAGGCCGTGCTGCATCTCCTGGGAAGTGGCTGGCAAGAGCTGGCACGCAAAGCAGCCCCGTGCCCGCCTCATGCCCACCCTGCTGCCCCCAAAACCCCCCCAGCAGCTCCCGTGGGGAGGGGCACGATGTTAAAAGCTGTCAGTGAGAGGGAGAAAGGTCACTGAGCAGGGACTTAACACCCATAATCAGTTTATGGGATTTGTGAGCAGCTTCAGGCCGGCTGGGAACGGCGTCAGCGCAGCTCCACCTTCCCGGGGAAGGGTTATCCACCCTGCCCAGCTCCCCAGGAACAAACAGCACAAACCTGCCAAAAAAGCCGGCAGCAAACACCTCCCGGGCAGCCCCAGGGAAGAATGGCCCCAGCCAGGTTCTTCGCTTTTCCTCCCCAAAGAAAGGGGGCCTGGGAAGGAAAGAAGGGCCACAGCCTGCTCCTCACCTTTCCTCCCCGAAGAAAGGGGGCCTGGGAAGGAAAGAAGGGCCACAGAGGGTGTGTCAGCAGGGATTTCTGGCTGGATCTGCTGTTCCAGGCTTGAGTGGTGCCACGAATGCCAGCCCTGCAGGGGCATTAACGCTCCCACCCTCCGTGCCCACCCTCCTGGAGCTGTCCACAGGCTCTGCCCCCCCCAGGTGACCCCAACCCAGTGGCACAAGCAGCCCTGGCCCTGCTCCAGCCGGGGAGGAGGAGGAGGAGGAGGAGGAGGAGGAGGCCAGAGCTCAGCACGAGGCTGGGCTGCGCCGGGGGGAAGCTGTCGGCACACGAGAATGATTCTATTTGCTGCCTAAGTGGTTTTTCTCAGCTCAAAGGACTTGTACCAGTTTCTGGCTTTACCTCTCTGCTCTCCTCCCCCACTGCCTGGCTGTAGCTGCCGAGGCAGGGAAACGCTCCCTGCTCCTCTCTGCCCCATCTGGGCAAAGTCCTGCTCAGGGCCACCCAGCTTGGTCTGGCTGCTCAACACCAGAGGCAGCTGCCAGCCCCAGGCCGCTCCTGGTGTGCCCACGTGGATTCGTGAAATCCTTGCAGTCACCAGAGACGGGCTCAAGGATCTTTAATTCATCCACAGAACCGAGCAGCAGTTAAAAAACCCCATGAGAAGGAAGTGCAGCAGCTCAGGAGAAGCAGACACATCGGGGCAAGCTCTGCCCAGGGCCCAGCCTGGAGATTCCCAGTTAAACACATGATGGTCCCATCTGGAGAAGTCCCAGTGCACTGCTTTGGCCACAGCGACACGAGGGACTCGCCCGCGGTACGAGGAAGGGACAGGGAGGATTTGGTCCTCGTGGCCCTGCTCTGGTGGCACATGAAGTCCCACGAAGCCGAGCCACACAAGTTCCCTGCCCCACCTCTGCCAGGCACAGGATTGTGCCAAGTCAGGCTCCTGCCCCGGGCATTTACAGGGCTGTGAAGTGACGGCCTGAATTTATCACGCAGGCAGGACCTCTGAGAGCAGCAGGGAAGCTCACAAGCCAGTCCACCCTGTAGGACAACATGTACACTCCTTCCGAGCCTCCCGAGCAGCTCCAATTGCTTCCATTCGAAAGAAGTTCAAAGTCTGCCACCTGCAAACCAGCCCCAGGCTCGGGGTGTTTCAAGGGTGGGGACAGGGAGCAGCACGGGGAGCCCCGGAGCTCCTGGGATCCCAGTGGGGCACGCAGAGCTCGGGAAGAGCTTCTCCTCCAGCCAGGCACATCCGTGCCTCCCCACAAACTCAGAGCGGGGAAGAAATGCAGTTAATCAGCCGTGTTTGCAAAAAACAACCCACATTATCAGCGGGAGCAAACGGCTTCTGGGGAGGGAAGGCAGAATGGGGAGGGCTGGGCGTGCTCAGGCACTTCCAAAACACCGAGCTCTCCTCTGGGAAAGGAGCTGCATCGACATTCAGTAATTTATCAACACAAATACCTGAAAACCCAACCAACCCCAGTCTGGTGGGAGAATGTTCCCTGGCTCCTCCCGATTTCCAGCTACCAAAATCCAGCACTACCCACAGTCACATGGAAGAACATCTCACGTAATAATCTCACATAAAGTATTGGATTTTACACCTGTAGTACTGAGCTTTGCAAAGCAGCTGAGCTCCCTGTGGAACCTGTAAGGAGAGCTGGGTGTGTTGGGAAGGGTTCATGAATGCCCGAGTCAGCTGCTCACAGGCAGCCCTGGTGCCACCCTCCCGTTCCTGCCCAGCCCGGGCTAGCAGGGATCACATTAAAGAGCCATTTCCACATCAGAAAGGGACCAAGTCCTTCCACTCAGGCCCCATCAGGAGGGTGGGCACTTCCTCTGTGTCATCCTTGGAGGCATCAGCGCTCGAGCAGCTCTTCCTCCCCGGCCACTTCTCCTTTCTGTCTGCCCTGCCCCCCGACGTGTGTCATGACATCAGGCTGATATGAAATCATGATGATTTCACTGCAATTAAGGCAGGAGCAGATGGGGGCTGATGGAGCTGGCTAAGCAACAAATCTTCTAAATTGGAGAACGCTGTCAAGAGAAATTAAAGCCTCGTGCGAAAAGCCAAGTTGGGATGGCAGAAAAATTCCACATGGGAGGGACTGCAGGGAGTCACAGCCCAAGCTCCTGCTCAGAGCAGTGGGGCTGGACTGAAGCACCTCAGTTCAGGAAAAGCCCAGCACAAAGCAGGGACAGGTTCTGAACAAAAAAACATCTGAAAAAGCCAAGAGAGAACAGGCACAACACTGCAACAGCGAGGCAACGCTTGAGCTCGAAAAATAACCCCCAGAAAAACAGAATTACATAGAAATCAGAAAAAAAAAAGTGTGTGATACATGCTGGACAGGCTCCAGACCTACCAGGCACATCAAGTGTTTTTAACACAGCCAGGGGTTGTGTTTGTCACTTGTTACCAACACCACGCGGAGGAACAGCCAAGGAGTGACGCTGGCAGTAACTGGGAGCCCGAGCTGCCTCTTTTCAGAGCTTTTATGGGAGAAGAGAAAAAGGCTCTCAACTGCTTCTGACAAGGAATGGCTTAAATAGGTTAAAAATAATGAAGAAGTACCCTGCACATGAGCACTCCGTGCTCCCAATTAAGCAATCCTTTAAAAGGTGGCCTCAGGAAGCCTCTCAGAGTCGTTGTAAGGAGGTTAATAAATTGCTTTGAAACCCTGGACGCAGCTTAGTGAGATGACTAAGGAGCTCTTGTCACAGCCTAATGGCATTACCCGAATTCTGGCACTTTCCAGGGAGCACGAGGCTGCAGATCTTGAGCTTTCCAGCCCCTTGTCCAAACGATGACTCCTGGTCCAGGGCCTGGGACTGCTTGCAGAGGTTTGGACTTGGCAGGTGAATCTCTCTCAACACAAAACGTTTGCAGAGGCGCAAGCAGAAGTCAGGATCCACAGGGTTTTCATCCTTTGGGCTGAAGTCTTTGTTAGGAAACAGAGGAGAGCACGCAGCAAACGGTGTTTGGTGCCTGTTGAAGGAAGGTGGGCATCTCATGCCCTGGCCAGCACATCTGGCACAGGCGGTCGATGCAGAACACTTGGCCCAGGCTCCTGTGCAGAAATAAATTCTGTACCCACACATCTGCACGGCTGGCTGAGCTCCAGGCTCCTGCACAGCACTTGCAGCTCCCCAAACTACAAACCAGTGCATTTTGACACCCTCAATGTATTTACCCTCCCTTGCAGCTCTCCAGAGCAGTTCTGCTTCTAAAACCCCCCTCAAAGTCACGAGCAGATTTAACCGACAGAGAAAATTATTTATTCTCCTGAAACCAAATCATTTTCTCCAACTTTTCAGCAAGTATCTCGTGTCAGAGCATGAAAAGCGATGCCACAACGATTCCGAGCAGCGCCTCCAAGAACAGCTGCCAAGAAGGCATTTCATTGATGCTTCCTCCCCTCCTGCCAACGTGTGTTGTCAGACACGTTGCCTAGACAGCAGAAATCATGGCTAAGGACATCTCAGAGCGCTCTAGATACCAGCTCTCACAAACAGAGCGGTTTTCATGGGAGGCATTGCTTGAAAACCATCCTTATTTGGATGGGGAAGACACTCAGGAGTTGGGGAAATCATCCTGGCCAGGAGAAAGCTCCGTTTCTTCTTCCTCCTGGCAGGCAGCAGAGCCTGCTGTGCCTCAGGAGCTCCCCAGGCTGCTCGGCTATCTCTGAAGGCCAGCAGTCTCTCTGCCTCCCGGATTATCTACCCCAGTGTTTGTTTTTTATTATTATTAGCACACAGTGTTCGTTCTCCCCCCTAAAACTGAACATCTCAGGGCAGATGCTTCTTGGACAGAGTACAGGGGAGCCTTGATCCACACCATCACCATTCCAGGAGTGCACAGTGTCTTAGGATCCTGAAGAAGTGGTTTTCAAAAGGAAAGAAAGATCTTTTCCAACAGTAAAAAAAGATGAACTGTGAGCAGGGACTCTGCTCCATGCATGAGAACTGTCTAAAAAAAGCAAACATACAGACAACATTTACACAATAGGCACCTGGCAGCATTTTCAGACATTTTTTTTAATTTATTCTGACATGCTATAAAGGAATAAATTACACTGTTAAAGAATTACCAGCAATAAAAGTATTTCTTTCTTTCAGCTGGGCTAGAATAGGAGTGAGAAGGAAGACAGCCTGGGGCAGTAACCAATGTGAACTCTGCATGGTGCGAGGCTGCCCCCAAGAACAAGAGGAAATCTGGTCATATCCACTTCACAAGAACTTGAAAGAAAATGCCTTGGTTTCAAACCATCCCAAATTTTTTTTTTCAAACCATTCCAATTTTTTTCTCCAAAGCAGCAATCACAAGTCAGTCCAGCCGAGGCAGGACATGGCAATGCTCGGAGGCTGCCAATCCCGGGTCTGCAAAAGATGCCATTTCATTTTTAAAAAATTCCAATCTTATTACAGAGGGCTGGTCTCAAACAACAGGTTATAAAAATGCAAGACTGCCCCTTCCCCCTCAAGGAAAAAATACAAAATTTATTTAAAAACAAAATGAGGAAGAGTTACAACACTAAATCTAAAATGATTTAGAAAGAAATATGACTTCTTTTGCTTAACAAATGGCCTTAAAACTTGGTTTAAAAATAGGGTAATGTAAATTTCTTAAACTGAATTAACAAGGCAAATTAAAAAAAATCTCATTTCCTTACAGAAACAGTTTTTAGTTTTTAATGAACTTGTAAACAAAAAAGCTCCCGCTTCAAAATAAAAACAAAATCCCAGATCATATAGATGTTTACAGTGATTACATTTATCTAAGCAACTTACATACAGGTTCAGTTGTAAGATGTTAACTAAATTTCGTGACAAATATGCTGTTTTTCCTTTTATACCAAGAACATTATAGAGTTAATGCAGAGTCCTAAAGATTATCTAGTAGTCGCTAAGTTTCTCTTAAGTCTTCACTTTAGATGCTGTTATTTCTAGCACAGGTAAGCAGGCAGAGTCTTTCATATGCTTAAAAACTGGAATCTTTGGTTACTACCATGTCAGCTGGCTTGGTATGTTGCACATAGAAGCCAACAACTTTTAAGAATGTTTTAAGTGTACAACTTTCAAAACCCAGGGAGGAATAACCAGAAAAGAGTGCACAATTGTGAGCATTTACAATTATCACAACTGTTGCCGAAGACTGTTCATGCCATTCTTCCAAAACAATGAGATCTCATAAGCAGTGTAGTTCAAAGTAAAAAGGTAACAAAAATTGGCATATGCACAATTTTCTCCACTTGTGTGTCAACCATTAGTTAACTTTTCCACTTGAAAAAAATGCAATAGAAAACTGGACACCATGTTTCACTACCTCAGTAATATTCACAATTACAGCTGCTACAACTCAAAGTGCAGCATCACTGACACTGCCCAGAGCCAGTTTATACTGATATTAAGTTCTTTACACCAAGGAAATGGTTGCCCACAGCCACTGGCAAGTGTATGAACTAAAATTTCTAGGATTTGGGGAGTGACAAGTCCTGCTCCGATCTGCTCTGCTTTGTCCCATCCTCGTCATGCTCAGAAACCTGCAAGATAAACACAAGGGGAAACTTACTGATACGGGATGGAAACGAGTGACAGCCTTCACAGGAGGAGAATTAAACAGCAGTTATGGTCATTCAAAGGGGAAAAATGCTGCTCCATCTGGGAATTGCAGAGTTCCCAGTGTCCATTTCCAGAGGGAACCTGCATTTGGCACAACTCTGGAGCTCACACACCTACTGCTGCACGGGGAAAGAGGCTCACTGCACCAGCTGGATGCCACATTCCCCCAGCAGGAACTCAGCCCAGCAGTTTGAAAACAAGCTGTGTTATTGCCACTAGGAAACAGGATGTAATTTCATAGGATTGTTTTCTACTTGTCTGCAGTGGCTCATGTTTAGATCGCTGAATGTCAGGCTGTCATCTGACTGCAGGGCAGCGCAGCAGGTCCGTGTCACACGGACAGCAGGGGAGAGCTCACCCGCCAGTCGCTGGTGTCACCCCAAAGCCACCGCAGCAGGCTCCGGGCAGCGCCTGTGACAGCCTGGGGAAGCAGCACACCTCCGCCTCTGGAAGGACAAGTGCTGACTCACACGGCAGGGCTGCACACACAGCAGTTCTTTTCATGTTCAGTATTGCAAACGGCATCGGGGCAGCGCAGGAGCACGCGGAGATCTCCAAGAACCAGTTACTGCACGCTGAGTCCTCCCTCCGCGCTCCTTCCGGGCGACTCGGGTGTGGCAGGGCTGTGCTTCGCAGAGGGAACAGGAGCCACGACCAAAGGTGGCTTTGCCAAGCGAATTTCCGCTCTGGATGCCCTCCAGACAGGACGGCTCTGGCCATGGGTGAGTTCATCACAGCAACAGCGCCGGGTTTTTGCAACAGAAATCTCTTCTCAGTGAAATACAGACAGAGCTGACCTCAGCTATAGCTTGTGCTGTCATCCAGAGAGAAGCAAGTGCAAACAAGTCTTACTGGACTGGCATTCTGTCCAAAATGTATCTGGAGAGCACCCAGAAAATGGCTTTACCTCTTCCAGAGCTGGCTACAGGTCATTTCAAAGAGGTTCAGTAACTTGTTTCAAAGCCAGTGTTAATGCACTGAGGGACGATTCTCTTTATCCAGCACTGGTCATATTAAAAAACAAATCCCGCACCAGAATCAAGACAGCCATTCCCACTGGAGTGCAAATTCCCACAGAAAGCCCAGTGACTCCTGAGTTTCCTAATCCTCTCTTGATGCACACAACCAAAAATTACGCTGTTTTTCCACTGAGTGTGTTCAGCAGAGAGCACTGATTCATCTTTTGAACCACTTTCTCCATCAAAGCAGCCAAATCAAAGCCAACAAAGGAAGAGTGTGGAAAGAAAGAGATCAGCTCATTGCTTCAGAAGCCTGAAGATTTCACAAGAAATGGGAGCCTGAACCTGAGGACAAAGGACATCCTACCGAACGATCTGCTGTATTAGAACTCCTCAAACCCAAGGTAATGTGGGCAGGAGAATGTCCAGCTACAGCTACAGAGAGCAACAGGGAACTGGATTCAGCTCAAAATGTCCCTTGGAAGTCCTGGTAAGACACAGCCCAGCCACAGCTGTCAGATGAGATGGAGATACCCAGAGCACACAGAGCACTGCTGGCACGAGGAACGTGCTGGAGAGCTCATGGTGGCATCTCCTCCACAGATCTTCCCTCCATACAGGGCCAGATCATCATTCCTTGTCCCTCTGAGGTGCTGCCCAAACCTCTGAAAATCTCTGTGCTATGTGAGGGATCCTCAAATTGCTTCATTATTACCAGGGCGGAAGATCTGATTGACAGGGGAGCAGCAACTGTAGTGTAATTCCCTAAAAACCTCCTCAATTTGAAATGCCCAAACTTTGTGTATTCTCCATTTCTCCAGACAAGCAAGTGAGAAGCATTCAGTTGTCAATAATTCTAATTCTCAAGCAGAGAAGCCTCATCCTGTTCTGAGCAATCCTGCCACCACCACAGGCAAATATTAATGGACCTGCTGACTGCCTCATAGACTCTCCACTGCCAGGAGTTAAAAATGGAGCTGGTGAGACTTTATCCTGCAGATTGACTGCTTGAGTCACTTTTATGACTGAGGGAAGCCGAGTGTAAGCACAGTCACAAATCACACCTGAACAACTGCTGCACTGGCAAAAGAGAGCCAGCCCAACTCCCCCGAGTCAGCAGAGCTCTGTCTGCTGCAACAGTTCACCTCTCCCAAGTTCCAAACCACCTGATCTGGCTGTTACAAAAGACACTGCACACAGTTCCAGAGAGGCGTAAGGGAAAAAAAAAATTAAGGGAAAGAAAGGATATGGACAGAACAGGTTATTCTGGAATCAAGCAGAATATTTAGCCTGGACAAACTCCAGGATTCATTGATGGATCTGAGTTAAGGAAGTCAGAAATATCTCTAAATGAGCATACTGGACAAACAATCTGAGTCTGCACTTCTCTGGCCCACCCTGCCCAGATGCACGTCTTCAACAGCACTTTATAAATAACTGCACCTGTACTTTGCTATTTGCAGGACTCCTGCTCAATGGATATGGTTACCAGAGAGGTAACATTTGATACCAGAAAGGCTTTTAAGCCACTTCCACACAGGCTTTGCTACAGCAACTACAAAAGCATTTAACTGAGCTCCAGAAAAAATAACCAGGTATTTCATCCTCTCCAATGTGACAGAGCACCCAAGCCATACAGCCTCCTCCTTCTGCTTGGCTGGGTTCAAAGGAATCTTTATAAACAGGCAGAATTCCCCACAAAAAGACATGTAGGATTTTAGGAATCTGGAAATCTTTATTTTGATGAAGAGATGAAGCCTCTGAAGTCTTCAGATGTTTGCAAAGCACTGCTTTAATGCTCTGCTGACCTTACAGCTTGATCGATCCGAAGGTCACAAGCCTTTCATGGTGATGGGGAGGGAAGAGGAGACTCATTCCCCAAAAAACCCAATGAAGTGGTGCTAAAACACCAGGAATTTCATCTCAGCTGCAGCAAGGGGTCTCTGCCAAACGATAGTGTGATAAGGAATGTAAATCAGTGAATAGAAATGGTCTCAGGCTCCACGGCAAAGCTTCCCTGCTCCTCGTGCCTGGCAGCGAGCTCAGCTCTGCTCTCTGGCACTGAGGCTTCACTTCAAGGTGCAGGCAGATAATCACTTGAATGACCTTTTCTTTCTTCACACACAGCACTTGGGCAGGGCCTGTCTGAGCCAGGAGAGCAGCACATTAAACCTCAGAACACTTCGGCAAAACTGTGTTTTCACCAGCTCACAACTTGATTTGCAGGGCAGGTTCCACTTACAGATCATCACCTCCTGCAAAGCCTTCACTTTGAGCATGAGCTCTTGTGAGGAATGTGCATTTTTGCTCAAATTATCTTCTCCTGCTCACACAGCCAACCTCTCCACACCCTAAACTGGGCTGGGCTCTGAACTTCAGTCAGAGTTTCTCTATTTCAGGAAGCAATGCAAGCCCAGGTGCTTAATCACCCAGTCTGCTGCTGGTGTTGCAGCTGAAGGAACTGGTTTCCAGCCTGTGTCAGATTCAGCCACTCTTTATGCCAAAAATCTGACACTTAATGACATCTGTGAATTTGTTTTTTTTTCCAAGAACCACTTCAATCTTGGGAAAAGCAGCAGGTAATTTACCAGTTCGTTTATTCTGGATGAAATGTGGGTTTTTTGATAGCTATTTTGACTAAAGACACCTGGGAAGGTTTCAATGCTGCCACAATACATGAAGAACAATGTTTAAGTTTATTGTAAACACTTCTGCATTTCTTTGATTTCCAGGAGTGTCATGTTAGCCAAGTATATAATTTTATACTTATAAAAATGACAGACAAGAGGTACTGAAGAGCAGCAATGCCTCAGTATAGAATTTAAACCTTGCTTCTCTGTTCTCAAGGAAACAATCTCATTAGTTTCAATTTTATCCTCAGCTCAGCTGGAGGAATTGGTTTGATGGCAAGACTGGCTCAAAAATGCAGAGATGTGGCAGTTTCATCCTAGGGACTTACCAGACTCACACCAGCACATTTACATCACAAAATAAAAAGTATTTGAAAAGCTTCTAGACCATGTGGGAAAAAACATGATGTGTCTTTTCAGAACTCAGTTTTCAGTGATTACACAATTACATTTGAACATGTCACAACATTTCCCTTTGAAACCATAACCTAGAAACATCAAAAAAATCATCAGAAAACTTGAAGCCCTACCCCAGAGCAACCAAATACTTCAGAAAATTGTGAGTTGGCAATCCACAGCAGTTTGGGGTTACTGCTTGATTTAGACAAGGCATTTTGAGCTCACTGGTCCCTTCCTTGAACTCTGGACCAAATGTCTCAATGTAAACCCACTGGAGGAAGCCAGAGCAGTCACAATTTTCTGTCCCCAGTGTTTGAGGCATACAGAACAGAAGCAAACCCACAGCACTGTACCACCTGCCACAGAGCAGAACCCAAAGTCTCTAGATCCTTGCCTAGTCAATGAGAATTATCCCTTTAAGAAGTGTTAGGTCTAGGATTTTGGATTGCATTATATATTTATACATATATAAGGGCATATATATGTATATATATAAATCAAAATAAATAAAAATGTCACATTCCCAACACCAAGTCAGTATCTTGTTTTTGGAAAGTGGTTAATGCGGGAGCAAAAGATGCAGTGGTTAAAAATGACCCAACATCCCCAGAAGAAATGATATGAATAACAAGGACATTTTGGTATAAAGTTAGTAGTCAAATTCTCCAAGGACGTCTTTTGGTTTTGCTTTTGAATTTCAGAGCCAAATGTAGTTTTTAAACCACCTCCTTGATCTAACACTTGGAATGGCCGCCGTTGTCCAAATTCGTGGAATTTTTGTTTTTCCTGTAACGTCACTTGGTTCTTGGCTACTAACCTTTCATGTTACTCTTGGATTTGTCAGTTTGCTTGCCTGTGGGGGTTTGGGCCTGCTGCCCCTGCCCACTGGAAGAGGCTGCCTGCTGTGCTGCTTTCTGCTTTAACATTGTCCAGTCGAATGTGTAGTCATACTGGTGGTTCAAGGTCCTGCAAGAGAGGGAAATGTTCCGCTGTAACACACCCGAGGCAACGCCGAGCCCTGCCTGAAATCCCACAACGAGGGGATAGCTCCTTCTGTAAGCGGCTTTAGAGATTATGAATGGTCTAGAAACGCTAAGTGTTACTAACTTAAAGGGATTCTTGCAGCAAGCCCAAATGCCAGCCAGCAGCATTTACTCACTGCTTACACGAAGGTCTGCACTCGTGGAAGCAGCGCTTCCTCCCAGCCCAGCTCACCCACTGTCTGCACTGAGCTTCTGGTTTTATTTTTTTTCAAATATAGATACAATTTCAAGGAGAGACTGCACTGCTGTACATCACTGAATGGAAATTCTTTGGATTCCAGGAACCTGGGGGGAGACTCAAGAGATCAGTACCAGCCCTGCTTTTGACAGATGCTGCTCACTGCACAAGGTGGACTTTACGTTCCAGTTGCTCTAACGAGCTCAGTGAACTGCACTGAAATTTCTCTCCTGGGAACCACTGCTGGGCCCAGCACAAATTTCCAAACATAAAAAGCTTGAAAGACTTCTACACTAAGGGGTCAATTTCTTAACGTACTTCAACAACAGAACCTGAAGCATGGGCTCAACCCTGTGGTCACATCACACAGTGCAAAAAACAAGAGAATCTTTTCCCTTTATGTTTAACACTGAACAATAATTTTCAGGTCCTTTAAACAGCTTTTGAAGCTCTGAAATGAAAGAAGTCCCAGAAGAACTCCCTACACCACACACATAGGAGCTGCTCTCTGCAGTGCCAGTCCCACAGAGCAGTTCCCAACTGGATCCCTGAGAAGTTTCTGTACTTTTCCACTTGGAGACTGACCTGAAAAGAATACGGAATAATTGCCTCAGATACATGTAATCTGGTGCCTCTTCAAAGCGCAGGCCACGACAGTAGTTCAGATACATGGCAAATTCTGCAGGGAACCCCTGTAAATCAACAGAGTTAATCAAGCTATGGCTGGCAGCAAAAACCTTCTAACCAAGGCAAAAAGACTGACATCTGTCTCTAACTGCAGAGCAGAATTGGCTGAAGATGTATGAATCAATCCCATTCTGCCCCTAGTTGTTCATTTATTCTGTATTTCAGCAGGTGGATTTTCCTTCCACAGAACTGTTAACTCATGCATGGTTTGCAATCATAAACTCGCTGCTACCAGAACCTTCAACATTTAACTTATTTATAAAGCACAATGGTCATCCTAATTAAACCTCATTCTTATTAACTGAGTCTCTAAAATAATGATAATTATCTGGTAAGAGATTCACTCTTGTTTCCTTGATAATCTGCTTGCACATAGTAGAGACAAGGGCAGTTAGCAAGCATCAAGTGTGAAAAATTATGAAAACCTCTTCCCAAGATTTTCTGCTTTACATTTTTAATCATTTAACGCTGTATGAAAGCCTACCTGTAATAGGTAATAGCACACAGAACAGTGCTGTAAAAAATCACATCCCTGGAAGCTCAAGGCCACACTGGGTGGAGCTCTGAGCAACCTGGACTAGTGGAGGGTGTCCCTGTCCCCAGCAGGGGATGATTTTTAAGGTCTCCTCCAACCTAAACCATTCCATGAACAGCTTGGGAGATGCTGTCAGACAGGACAGAGAGGTGTAGGAGCAGAAAGTGCCATCCTTGCTGCTGCTGTCTGAGGTGCACAAACCCTGCTGTGTCCTCCAGGATCTTGGTTAAGGAGCACTTAGATGCCACAGTGTGAGAGGAATCTTAAGACTCAAAGGAAAACCTTGGAAAATCAAAGATCACTTGCAGCCAATTCCTCTACAGCCACTACCTGAGTTAGGGCAGACAATATGAACCCTCCTGCAGAGGCAGAAAGAGCATGTGGGCAAGGCAGACAGCTCCACCTTGGTTACTTATTTACTTCTGACGTCAAACTTGCACTGCAAACCTCGGAGAACTGAACAAGCCTCACGTAAGAGAGCCGGGAGCTTGCACAGCCAGACCTGACTGACGGGGGCATGAACATTGCCAAGGAACAGCAGCAAATGCTGCCCTGTACTCACACTCCTAGTCTGGCTGGGTGGCCAAAAACAAGGCACCCAGTGCCTGCCAAAGCAATATTATTCAGCAGCAAATGCCATGTGAGGCTATTTAATATATTGGCTCAAGTTTAGGAAAAAAAAAAAACAAAAAACCGACAAACAACAAACCAAACAAGAAAAGAATTTCCATTTCACTGTGTGACATCATTTGGCAACTCTTACCTTACACAAAACCTCAACAGGAGTGGACATTTTCTTTTCACTAATCTTTTCATACTTTTGCTTCTTTGTTGCAGCCTGTGGAACATGTAGGTCACAATATAAGAGATATTGTGCAACACTGGATTAACAAGGACAGCAGTAAAAAAAAAAAAAATGACAAAAATCCTTTGGTCAACCATAAGTATTTTATGTGAAATCTCCAAGTCCCACACACTTATTGCAAAGAGAATGAAGGTCAATCTGGTATTAAGATTTGGCCACAGTTTAATACCATTTGTCGCAGTCTAATGCTTCCATCACATGGCACAGCTCGTGTAGCCCTATTGCTGCTTTTGTCCATTACCCACACCAGACTTGCAGCTACATTTGCCAAAGTTGTATTAATTCCCACTCAGTGCCCCATTCCGGGCTGCTTCAGCACCCCTTACATTCATTTGCTGCTGAAGAGTTCCAGTGGCCCACGAGCTGCTGCCTTTTTATGAACTGTGCAGCTGCAACACCATTGGAATTACACAACTCTCACGCAGAGGAAGAGAAACAATTAAAACATGAAAACCAATCACTGGAGTCTAAATAAGTGAAGTAAGAAATGTCTGCCACGTTTGTAGCTGGCTCCCATACATGGAAATCCTGAACAAGCCTGCTGCAGTTAATAATTATTTAGTTGTGCCATAATCTGGACTGAAGATACCACTGAGGCTGAACTTGCCAGGCAAGAGATTACTTCCATGCTCTCTCCAGCAATTCAAAAAGCCACTAACAATGTTATTTTCTATTTCCCAAAGGGGCCTCAGCCTGCAGCAGGACAATAACTGGCAAAGATGATGTCAGCTATTGTTTAGCATAAATTTTAAGACAGTCCAACAATGCACATCTTGCCTGCTGCGTAAGAGGCAGAATCCACAGTCTATAAATACCAAGCTTTGGGAAAAGCTGCTTTGTACAACTGAGGCTGAACATTATATAAACCCACCTGACAGGCAGAAGCACGATACCCAAACATGAAAAAAAGAATACTACAAGGGTGGGGAAGGGAAAAAAAAAGCATCATAACCTACCTTTAATCCTTGCCAAGGCAGACTGGTTCTGTTAAAGTACATCAATACATAGCCTAGAGACTCCATGTCATCCCGACGACTGCAGGAGGAAAAACACAAGGAAATACAAATTTATTTTAATTACAAATTTATTTCATTTACTTTATTCCACAATGCTAGCATTCAAGAATTTAAATTAAAAAAATAAATTCAGGAATAAACCCTAAGAGAACTCGAAGATAGGAAGAGATCCTATTAATTTTTTTTAAGCAAGGAATATTGTGTGTTCTAAGTTTCCACTAAGTTTCCTTCTGCAATTACACTGAAACGAAAACTTGGGAAAAGAAAAAAAAAAGAAACGTGAAATGTCCTTCCTGCCTTATTAAGTAGTTTGGGTAGAAAATAAAGCATTTCCTGTAGGAACCATGGGATACAATTTAAGAGAGGATGAGGTTAATGAGGTCAATAAAGCTGTAACATCATGTCAGTGAACTTTGGCTCAGTCTGGGATCAATCCTGACCACCTGGCCCCTAAAGGCCATTGCTCCTTTCCTCCTTCCCTTCTGTCAAAAACCTCGGAGCTGTCTCCGATCTCAAAAGGCAGCAGTACTTATAAAGGTGCATGAATCAACCTGGGAGGTGCCTCTGCCTCCTTCCCCAAGAAGTCTGTTCCAAAGCAGCTGGAGAACTCCGAAGGGATCCAGCCACAGATTTCACTGAGAATTGCACAAACTCCCATGCAAAAGGCCTCGAATGCTTTCTGCCCTGCACACGTCCCACATCCCCACTCTGGCCACATGAACACCACTGTGCTTTGCTCACAGCTTTCCTGAGCACTACGACCAGCACAGCTCACTGGAGTGGAAAACACAATCCAGGATTTTTTTTTTCCCCCCTCTTGGAAAACTTGCCTCTTCCCAGTTGTGGTAAAATCAGATTTTTCCTCTGACTGCCCTTCTGCAGCTGACATCTATTTAATATGAGGCAGAAAAATAACTTCTTTTTCTCCTCCCTGCTCCCTTACGGGAACAACCTGGTGGGTTTTGCTGCTGCTCTGCCACCCAGAGAAGGATTTAAGGGGTGGCAGAGACTCTACACCTCCTACCCCAACAAGGGATCAAAAGGCTGACAGTGGTATTGCAAACAGGATTACACACAGGGGTGAGGGGAAAACAGCTCCCCAGAAGTGGGAACGGGCTGTAACCTGATCTATCTGCAGATCTTGGTAGGAGAAGAAAGCAGCTGGTGATGTTTTGTGTTCTAGCCCAGCCAATATAACCAGCAGAGCCTGGCACCCCCTCCCTCCCGGGCCAGCTCTGTGACCCTCGGGGGAACAAAGGCAAAGCTATCCCAGGGGAAAATCAGCTTGGCTCCCTAAAGCTTTTAGCACAAGGCCAGAAAAGCTCTGCCGTGCCCAGGGAAGAGAAGATTGGTTCCCTCCCCTCAGCAGCAGCTACCTCTGAGATCATCTCAGCTGCAACATGAAACCACAGACAAAGGGCTGAAAAATGATACTGAGCCCACAAATTCCAGCCCGCAAAACTCGCTCATTCTATTAGAACTGCAGATTTTAATCACCAACAGCATTCAGTGAACCTGTACAGGGCCAGGACATAAAATTATGTTTTCTGAGAAGGCAGTGATAAATTGAGAAGCAATAAAGGGATTAAGAGTATCCACCCCCCACCCAGCTCATTGTTTTAATGTTTAATGTCATGATCTTGTAGTAGGAAACATTTAGTTCTGTAAATCTGTAATGGGTACATTATTACAATATATTGATAGAAGTAGTTTTCAGGATTTGGAAAACAAAAATCCTCTCCATTATTAAAATAAATAGCAATGCAAACAGCTCCTTGAGCACAGCTGCCATTACCTGTAGGAAAACATGTTCTGTAACAGTTAAAAGTACAGGACTAGAGGTTGAAATATTCTGCCATAAGCTCCAGAACTGGTTTCTCTTGATTACAGGAATGCATTACTTCTTTGCCTCACTGCTGGCTTGACCCAGACAGTTTAGCAGCTTTTAGCAAGCACCAACCTACATTTCTAATTATAACAGAATTCCCACTACCACCAGATACGGTGTAAAATCCAACTAAATTCAATTCTTGGCGTCCAACTAAATTCAAAAAGCAACATCCTTTGCAGATCCCTCCTTCGCTCTCAGGTGCAAGCACAGATATTCCCTTACCAGAACTGCTGGGGCTCTGTGAAATGCATTTACTTCACAAGTGACACCTGCCATTTACCTCCCTGAGCCCCAGGCCAAGCTGGCTTAAATAATGACACTGACAGACAATAAAATACCCTGAAGGAACCTTAAAGAAATTAAAGTAAAAAAAAAGGAAACATGGAGAATTTTAAAGAATCATTTGTGGGTTCCATGTTCTGTTGAAGTTGCCCACGAGAAATTCTGTCATGCCCATTTTGGTTAACACAAAGGTCAGAGGCACAGACATTCCTGGAAGCTCTGACTATCCAAGAGAGGTAAAGCCACACTCTTCAGTTATCCATTACAATACTTAGGCTCAGATGTGAGGAAGAGAGGCACCCCTTGATATCCCACGAGTACCTAACACTCCCAAACAGCCCGAAGTTCTCTCTCCACTGGAAAATGCTAGGATTCTGTAGGAACAAAATGCCTTTGATCCAGAAGATCAAAATGTGTTTGTTGATTAAGCAAAGCTCAAATACACAAATATATCCACACACATGTGTAGATACTACAGACATGACTACACCAGAAACTAAAATACAGTGTGACTGAAGGTATTTAAGTCTTGCCTGCAGGCAAAAGCAGCAATAATAGTTTACTAACTTGAAGAGAGTGAGAGAACAGGCCAGACACCAGCTTTAGAACACCCTTTCTGCTTACAGAGAGGCCTCTCAAGCCAGTCAGCAGCGGTGCCAACAGGTACCAACACATCAGCAAAGTGCACCATTTTATGTGTGAAGGGCCTCTGAGACCCACATCAAAGTATGGCTTAGCCTTTAAAAAGCCAAAATAATATGCAGAGCATCCACCTGATGTCTGCCAAGACACACAGTCTCTTCAAGAAGCAAATTAGGTGTTTGGATTTTCCCCCCCATCCTTGCACAGGCAGCCAAAAGGAGGAACATTTGTAAAGGGATGGATACACTTTCCATCTAAAATGAGCTCAGGAGTTTCCAAGGATCACCCTGCACCCTCCAGGAGGTTGTACTCACCTCTGCTCAATGCCAAGGTGTGCATTGATGCTGGCATATCGAGCTGTGCCAGTGAGATTTTTGTCTTCTCTGTATGGTATGTGTTGCCTTGTCCTGTTGTCCCGATACTTTTTGGCCAAACCAAAGTCAATAAGGAATAACTTCAAGAAAAATGAAAATAGGTTAGATTCCTACCCAATTCCCCAAGTTTCCAACTTCTTTCACTAGGCATTAGCTATGTTTTAAGACACCCAGACAATGTAACAGCCTACAGTTAAAAGAAGCAAAGTAACAGCGCGGAGGCACAACCAGCTTTAACTAGTCAGTTAAAAACTCAATGGTGAATTAGTTCAAGCCTTTTCTCAGTCCCCTGGAACGGATTAGATGGTGCTGCTCAGCCTCTGGAGCTTAGCTCTACCCCTGTGTTCTATCGCTGCAGTCTGATGAGTGCAGGCCACAGCTGAGGGAGGAAGAGGGTGAAAGCACATCCCAAACCCCCCTGGCACTGGAGCAGGTCACACACACGGAGCTCATGGCAGCTTAATGCAGATGGGACACCCTGCAACCTCCTGAAGAGCAGTGGCCATTCTGCAGAGCACAAGGCCAAAACCTTCCCCAGCAAACAAGACAGCCTGCTCTTGGCTCATTTTAAGGCTCCCAGAGCAGTGCCACAGCAGCAGGACAAACCCGCTGGTGTTAACGCAGCCCGGGAAGCTGAGGCCAAGGAATGGATCCAATCTGGGTTTCTAATAACCAAGCTTGCCCAGTGATCTGGTATTTAGCAACCCGAGTGAGTGGTAAAATTAGTGTGTGGCAATCAGTGCGCTGCCAGCCAGCCCAGCTGCAAAGGGTCATCCAGGCTGTACCTTCTTGGGCAAGATTTCAGGACTAGGCAAAAAAAGCTGAGGCAGAAAGAAGGACATAAGGAACCTTTCGAAGTCTAGCACTCAGACTTCAAGCTACAAATCCTGATTCCAACACTGGATTAATGCTACAGGATCAAGGACTGCAATCCCTACAGACTGAGCAGTGCTGCAAAAGGGACTTGGGTGGGGGCAGAACGTGATGGAAAGAAGATATTTGAAGTTTGATAAAGTTTCAGTAAAAAACAACTCCTTGTTACCTTAAAGCTGATTCCAGAACTGAAGATTCATCTTTAAAAGCAAACTGGAGACTAAAATACAACCAAAGCTGAAATGGGGGGGTCACTGGCACACTGGAAGTGCTGTGAACTAGGAAATTCAACTCTAAATAAAGTATCCAAGATACTGAGAGTTTCTAAAACTGCAGAGCAGCTATGGTTCAGAATTCTGATTTAAGAAGATTTACCAACTACAGTAGCCTAGACAGGAAAAAGCAAAGCTAAAATCCTCTTAAACTACTGGTGTCAGAGCAGAAAACCTGGGGTTGAAGTCTTGCCGTGATTTCTATGCAAACACAGGGCACTGCAGTGCTACATTTGCTGTTCAGGTGAAAGTCACCCTGAAAGCCCAGAATGCTTGAGCAAGGGACATGAATTCAAGTTTTTAAATCAACTCCACTGCTCAGACAGCTCAGCAAGGTGTGGGGCTTGGCTGTGCTGCACCCACTGCAGGCAGCTACTCTGTGAGCGTGGATATGCTCCCTAGCTACCAGGAAATCATCTGATGTGCCAGGAAATATTTGACATCGAATCCCAAAGCAGACAATACAAAGCTTTACGTGATTGCTAGGCTGCAACTTTCCTAGGAGCAAAGCCTGAGCTCGAATGCAATCGCTCATTTTCTGATTTGGTCCACAACACAGACCTGTAACTGGCTATTGTTTTAGAGCAGCAGCTTCTCTGGGGAAGTTTGCTCTGTTCCCTAGCTCAGGATCAGGCTGTATTTCCCTGTGGGTGGGTTGAAGGCAAAGGAGCGAGTCCCTCCTGGAAAGAATTAAGCTGGGAGACACAGCCCAGTCTGGATGAGCACAGAACGTCCCAGTGCCAGCCCTCAGGAACACATTCCCAGATAACCTCACACCACCTTCCTTCTGTTTGTTGCACTATCAGCAGGAAACTGGAGAAGTAGGGCACGATTTTTGCCAAGAGCAACTAGAGAAGTAGATCAAAGCCTGTGCCTGTGATAAGAAAGTTTCAGAAGCAGACAACAGAAGCCTGTCAGCTTGTGTACAGCAGGAATCTGCCGGGGAGTTAATCCATGGAGACTATTGTGGAAAGCTGTGGACCAATGGCCAAGCT
Source organism: Donacobius atricapilla (assembly GCA_013397315.1). NCBI lineage: Eukaryota > Metazoa > Chordata > Aves > Passeriformes > Mimidae > Donacobius > Donacobius atricapilla. Next base: position 273,051 of record WBMY01007063.1, on the reverse strand, counting down.
CCTGAGCCGTGATTCATATTCAGCAATTTCCAGCTGTCCTGCTACCAACTGGCAAACGTCTTCCTCTCCCTGCAATTCATCTTCTCTTCAAGGGTCAGAAACACAACATCAGACACTACGAGATAAAGCTCCTGCTTCTCCAAGACACAGCTTGCTGGAGTAATTTCAGCTTTTAAGCACAATGGATGAAAATATTAAGTCTTCATTACACATTTGGGGTGATTTTGAACGAAAACTGCATGGGGAGGAGTCTGGCTGAAGTGATAACAGGACTCCACATGCATCCACAGGAACTGCAGGAAGCCTCAGCAAGGCAAGCAGGAGCCCTGCTATTTCATGTCTATCCTTCACCACATTTTTAGGAGATTGCCTTTTGAGTTGAAAAGGCCACAATTAAAACCTGCACCTGAAATCAAGCACGTACATTTAGCCCTATCAAAGTTTAGAAATAATTCCACAATTTAAACAAGCGCCACAGGGAAACATCTTAGTAATGTTACATGTTTGCCAAGTATGTCTGAATAATGCCAACATAAGAGGTGCTTTCGCAAGGTCTACATTCTCCAGAAAAACGAAATAAAAAACAAAAAAGAAACCAAACCAAACGGAAAAAAAAAATAAAAACCAAAACAAAAATAAAGCACATGAATTTGGGGTTGAGGTTGGAATAGGAGACAGTTCAGACCTGGTTTAATCCTGAGAAAGATGGGTCCTGAGAAGTACTAACAGTCATGCTTCTTTTCCTCTTCCCCACTGGAGATTCTAAACACTGAACAAACAATAGAGGGTGGCAGTGCATCAAACAGTCTTGCTTACATTGCAACATTGGCCGGCGCAGACAGGCAACACCGAGGCGTTCGAGAAAGAAAAGGGTAGCCAAATGCCATCCTTCTTCCACCAAGCACTGTACTTTTCAAAAAAACTGGTATCTTTCCGTCTTTTTTTTTTTTGAGCAATGGTTTGATTATTTATAGCAGCAGTATTTTTTTTTTTTTTCCAAGGAGAAAATTTGATAGATGGGACAAGGTAAATTTCAACCGTGAGCCGCTCCAAAATGGCACTGCCTTAACCAGGGGTAGCAATGGTGACATTTGGCTCTGTTAAAAAAGGAAATTCAGCTTTTTGCTTACAAAAGCAGCCTTTGGTTCCACAAACTGCCCTTCCCCCAAAAGACATTTAGAAAAAGTAAATCTTCAGTAAGGAAGAGGTAGAAGGCATTTAGTCACCTTAAAGTTTACTTTCATAAGCATGCAGGGCTTATTTCTAGCAGAGCTGGAAATTCATCTTTTAAGGTGGGAGTAAAATTTCTCCCAATCACCAAATTAAAATTTGGAAAAAATATCAATTTAATTTTTTTTTTAAATATAACTGACAGGAAGCTACTGGAACAAGATTACCATGCTGTTCTAGTCTTTGTGGCTGATTTTCTTTGAACTGTGTAGAGTCATCTCTAAAAACCCTAAAACTACTCCTCGTTACAGAAAGAAACATTAAATACTGTATGGTGGCAAGTGTTTCCTAGACAAAGCACTTGATTCCAAACTGAAGGAACCCATTCCGCATTTTGCTCATGTAAAACTATTAATTTGCACTGGCGTCAGGAACTCCCTCCCTAACCCCTGACACACAAGTGAAGCCCATGCCCACAGAGAGTGTTTTACCACCACGGCATTGCATGGCTCCCTAACTAAACTAATGGGGAAAAAAATCAAATGGTTTGTAGGCAAATTTGTCTTTCATTTCAGCTGATGCAAATCTAATGTGTTCCCCCTCTAAAGTAAGCACAGCAGCAATTTCTAGGCCATTAATCCACACCAAGATGAACTGGAGTGCAGCAATGCCAACCTAGCATGACTGTGCAAAAGTACAGAAAAATGGCCCAAAAAGAACAATTGGAAATCAGAAACTAAAACTAGGAGAAAACCAAAATAAAAGTTTTCAAGTTCTACTTTGAGTCATGTCAGAAAATTAAGGAGCCTAAACTGCTCGACACAGCAGAGAAAAATAGAGCTGTACAGAGTGAAAGTATGAAACTTGGGAACAAACAAAGTTTAACAGCAACAGGATTACATGAAGACTGCCTTTCAGCTGGAATTATGAGCTTTTTCCAACAATGGTTGTCTCTAAACACTCAGTGCATTGCACCTCTTCAGACAAGAGCTGGTATCTCACATTATCCAAACTTTCCCCTTCTAATGCTCATGGCCCTGAAGTTGGCATTCATACAGGCAAACAAAGGTAAACATTTGGATCACTGGTGGTGCCTAACCAGATGAGACATCCTGGGATGGCATATAGAGAAGATAAGTGGGAATCTTGCTTCCAATAAACAGCTTGATCACGTACATTTGTCCTGGAGTTAATTTCTAATCCGTAGCATGCTTAATGCATTGCCAATGCTGCCTGTCTGCCCGAGCTCGACATACAAATTGCAGGATTAAGCATATTTCACTCAAGGAAACTAAAAATAAAATGAAAAAGTTGCCTTCTAGGCAGGAAACATGCACTTCTGACTANCTGAGACAAATTTTTCGTTGTACAGCAGGTATTCTACAGTTTTCCATCAACATAATAGCATCATTTCTTTTATTTATAAAGGCATCTGCATGTTGGCTCTTGGTCTTATCCACAATTCTGACGGTTGAAGAGACTTTGCCAGTCTGTCACTGCAAGATTTAACGCCCTGCTGACTGGTAGGTCAGGAGCTCCCACGTTGGCACAAATTGTTTTCATCCTGGGAAGTCAGCCCCAAAGCCAAAGCCAGGATTTGACTTTTATCATAGAGGAATAAAATGCTACGACAACAGACATCTTGAGAGAAGTAGCCAAGTATTCTCTAGGGTTAGTTTATATCCTTGTTGCAAGTCTAGAAATCATCTTGCAATCAAGTGCATCTCCCACGGTGGGTCAGAGACTCACAGCAGTTACAAGTGGACACCAAGAAAACCAAGTTCTCAAGCCCAAGAACTGTGGTTTAGCATCCAAAATGGCAGCTTTAGCAATGGATTTGACAAAAGCTGTGCAGCTGGAATCAAATCACACAGGCATTCCCTCTGCAGCTTGGAAACAAAGAGCTTTGGACTAACCTTATTACAGTGACGCCCAATACCCATTAGGAAGTTATCTGGTTTAATGTCTCTGTGTATAAAATTCTTTGTGTGCACATATTCAATTCTACTGATCATCTGTAAAAAAAACCAGCAACATGTAAGATTTCAAAGAGAGCAAGACATTTCATTAAACCTTCAGTAAAAGCATGAATTTTTAGTGTTACCTTCCTCTGCAACTTTGGTTTACGCATTTGCTTAATGAAAACCAATTTTTTAAAATGCTGTCTGAGTATCTTTTTTCCATGTTAAAACTCCATAATCCTGGTCAGAAACTGGCAGATTAAATACCTGAATATTACACGTTTCTAACTATAGCATCCTATTAAAAAGTAATTTTTTTTTATGATTTCAAAGGTTTTACAGCTACCACAAGCCAATTTTAAAGCTCATTCCTTCCCCCTGTCCCAGTTACTCATTCATCTGGTTATTCATTCATCAAACATCACTTTTCCAGGTAACAGTTTTCATGGAGCAAGTCACAGCTCGATGGTGGCCCATCCTGTCGTATCTGGGCTACCCTGATGCCAGAATATCTGGAGACACGGAGAAACTCTGCGTCATCATGCAGGGCCAGCCCATTTCCTGTGGGTGAGATCACAGCCCCTGGTTGTGTGGCACAGCCCTGCAGCTCCTCAGACACTCCTCTTGCAGGCTGCAGTTGTTACATCACACCCCTGACAGCTGGACTGGGCCCTAAAAGCCACTTCTGAGCGCTGATATCCCCCCGCTCGGCCTGTTTCCCAGCTGACAGCTAATTCATGTTTATCAGCCCAAGGAACACTGCACAAACCCCTTGTGGGCTGCCTGGAGATGCTGGCACACCCAGACAAATGGCTCTCTAAAGCAAGCACATCACCTTCTCAGGGCAGCTGAGAGCAGGGACAGCTGACCTTGTCTCCAGACAAATGCCTTGAGCTTCCTTGGCCAAGAGCCTGGGATTCTACGAGCATCTGGCTAAGTGACAACTTGGTCCTGATATCAATTACGTAATATTAGATGAAATTTCGACTACCATTGAAAAATTCGGCTTGAAAAACCCTCACTGCTTTTCAAGGAGCTGAAGGCAGCACAATTAAGCCATTTATTAAGCAGCAAGGAATAAATATGGCTGCTCATTTCAAACGCTGGATTCTCATGACCAAGTTGGAAAAGTATCAACTGCTATAAAAAAAGACTTCAGAGAGTTTTAGAGGCCTCGATTATGTTGGAGGTAGAGTGGCATCCCCACTAAGAGCTTTAAGAAGTGTCTGTGAGGACCAGAGAAGCAAGGCAGTTGTTATTTTTAGCTCACTGTCTGGTCCCAGAGGCTGCAGGAGCGTGTGAGAGCACAGGGACAGACTGAATCAGATCACCCACAACCGGAGACTGTCTCAGCCCCCCACCACAACCTCAGGGGTGATGCTGGCAGAGAATCCACCCAATTTCATCTGAATATTTTCATGAAGTTGCCCTTAAAGCAGCAGCACAAAGGAGCTGGCAGCGGCGCCCTCCCACTCGGTGCATTTTGTAGGGCAGAGCACACAGAAACCACCATCACTTTGTCCTTATTCAGGCCAAGTGTTCACTTAAGTGTATAAAACACTGCATCAATTATTTAGCCCACTCAGCAGAGAATCCCTCAGGGCCCTGAAGCCGCTCCCAGTGAGGTGTGCACGTACCTGGTCTGCTAGCATAAGTACTGTTTTCATGGTAAACCTGCGAGAACAGAAGTTGAAGAGGTCTTCCAGGCTGGGCCCGAGAAGATCCATGACTAGAACATTGTAGTCCTTTTCTTGACCATACCACCTGCAAGAGAGGAAATAACCAGCGTTAGCAGCAACCCTGCTGCAGCCCAGGATGCCCTCAGTGCTTTCAGCTGCAAGGGCATGCTGCTGACTAATGTTCCATCTTGAAAGCTAATGAGAAATTAATGCTGCTAATATCGTATTTTTCCTGGAAACAGAAGTCTGAGCACAAACCAGAACACACAAGTTGGCAATCTGCCCCAATCTGAAGAGAAAACACTACTCCACTTCAACAACCAAAATACCAAACACCAGAAAGAAAATGCAACCAAAGCAGCAGTGTCCTTATACAGAGGGGTGTGTACCACACCTGGACTGAAATTCCTCTGCAGGACACCTTGCTCTCATTACTCCTGCATCATTTCACTTCACAAAACCATCCTGACACGCTTTAGGCTTTGTTTTCAGGTCTGACTTCTCTGCACCAGACCAAAGCAGTTTACTCATACACATTTTAATTTATTTCTCAATTTAAAAAATGCCAATCAAGTTCTATTGTCCAATTAAGTCGAATATAAAGGCTCTTTATCAGATTTTTAATATCATAGAGAAAGAAGCATTCAAGTGCCAGAAATGCAAAAGTAGAAACAAAACAAAATATTAATTGCAGCTATACTGTGATAGTAACCTTTAAGTGCCTAATAGATCAATTCTGGGCAAAAATAAAGGTTAACAATGCTGTGAGGACAAGCAGAAATCCTTCCAAGGCTATTTCCCTTTCCAATCCATGTTCAACATTTCCATCAGAGCTCTGCTTTATTGCATCTGCAGCTGGGGGTGACATCTCCCCACCAGAGCTCCTGAGCAGAGCTGGAGTCACAGCCCGGACTCCTGCACATCTCAGCTGTCAATCTGCACACCAGAAAGACGGGGCTGGAATATTCTCCTCTCCAGTCCCACATACCTACAGTTAAAGAGACAGCTCTGTGTGAAAAATTGCTTTGAAGCTGACATGACACCTGTTTGATCAGAATCAATTTTGCCTTTTCTAAGCTCCTGGTCCAGGGAGAATTTCCCCCAATTTCCCAACAACAGTGGCATAGACAAGGCACCCCAAGGATGTACCTCGTAACAAGAGCATGCAGATTAAAAATAATAACTCAAGATTTAGCTAAAGTACCAGCTGGGGCTTAAATATCTGTACAGACCCTGTATTTCCACTTTAGGCAATGACTCCAGCACACCAAGGCATGACTGTCTGGAAAACAGTTACCACTGATAAAGCCAACAAATTCCTAGGTACTCACAGGATTCCAAGCCTAGCTTAGCTCGGGTAGTAAAATAAAATGTTTACAAAGCCAGAGAGAAAAGATTCTATATTTGGATTTGTTTCAGGAATTACTGGTCTGTACCTTCCCACTGTCTGGATTCCAGGAGAAACCATGCCCTCCATTCCTGCATTGTTATAAATCTGATAAAAGTTACTTCTGAGTTATGGCTCCAGCTCCTTGATTTACAGATCAGTCTAAGACCTTAATTCATTCCCTGCATCAAAATAGGATGCAGAAAATGTGTTTTGAAAGCAACCATTCAAATGAAATGTCAACAGAACAGCTCTGTAAACAACTCCAGGGGTCAGAGGTGAAAATGAAACATTATGGTCACCTCAAGTAATGAAAATTGGAGCAAATGACCTGCCCAAGTATTCTGTCCTATGAAATTTAGGTTTGTTGTGAGAAAAAAAAACCAAACTAGAGAGTAATGGGCTGAAATGAAGCGTTCTAAGGAGTAAATCAAGATCTAGATAAAGTACTATTTTCTCCAAGGGATGGAATTCTAATTGAGATGCTGAATGTAATTGTTCAGCACAGCCACGGTTCAGTGCCTGAGAGATGCAGTGGAAGGGAAATAATCCAAGATCAGCCTTCAGTGGAGCTAAGAAAATTTAGTCACAGCCTCACGGACAAGGTGAAGCTGATGCAAAGGGAGCCCACCCTGGAAGGTACATTTAAAAACCCTTTTTGTTCCTCCACAGGGACCTGTCTGCTGAGTAAGTGCAGTAATTCAGGATGATTGCACAACCCCTGTTTGGCCTATTTCTATGGATGAACACGAAAATCCTCAACTCCTGATCATTCTGCACTGGTGGAAAGCACATTCAATTCGCCAAGACAAAGAAATAAGGCAGAACTTCTTAATATTTCATCCTCATGTTTACCTGCCTGTAACTCCTCACTGAAGACTGGGACACCTATTCATTTCACTACTGGCAGCTGGAACTTCTTCCAAGGTATTAGAGTGTTTTATTTACTTTGCTAACACTCCAAGTAAGTTTTCATTTCCCTTGGAACATTTCCAGGGAAAATGGGATTAAGAAGTAAAGCAACATCATGTCCATTCAGGGTGTAAGAGCTGCTACTACTGGCAGCTCTGAATGAAAGAACATTAGAAGTCTTGGTTTTCATAGGGAAACTTGGATATTAGCGTATATAAAAGGTGGTATCCCAAAAAGAGACCTTCACAAGTTCTATCAGCAGGAAAACTTGGAATTATCTGCTAATACAAGGGAATGATCCATACAAAGCCCTGGGTAACTAATAAGTGACACTGGCAGCTCAGAACACAAGTGTGTCCAATGTGTCTGAGAGATCCAGGGACTTCCGTGAGCACACCTGAAGTCCTTTGCCTCATAATAAAGTTGAGGGAGCAACACATTTTAAATAAGGGAGAGTTTTGGGGGGGAGTGAAAAGTGGGATTCAGAGATTGAACTACATGAGAGCCATTCAGGGTGGGTAATTACTCTGATTTAAGGTATTATCTCAAGAAGAAAAACTATTTTCTTAGACAAAGCTCTCGTAGTCTTTCTCTAATTGATTCTTAGTGTGCTTCACCTCCTTACAGGAAACATTAACAGGACAGAATGAGGAGGAATAGCTGAGTTTACCCTTGAACAGGCAGTGTCACACAAACATCTGATACAGATGTCACAAACCTACTTAAACCTCAAGGTGTGCCCAAGCTCCCAGGCAGGAGAATGCTTCATCCCTCTCCCTTCCCTCATCTCTTTTAAGCTACATAACCCAACGACTCCAATTAGTCAGAATACAGCAAACCTCTTTTATGAAGCTTTCTATCAGAGCATGGTTAAAGGCTGAGCACAGTGACCTTAATTTGACTTCAGTGACTTGTCTGTGAGAGACCAAGACTGGCCACGTCACCAAGTTTCCAAATCATGTGGTTTGAGAGCCTGCTCTGTAAGCCCAGCATAAACACAAAGCTGGAACTTTTTAACATCTTGGATTTCAGTATTTGAGCTCTGCGGGAACATCTCAGTCCCACCAGCCAGGGGTTTGAAAGTGCTCAGTTTCTAAATAATACAGAATGGAGCAGGTATGATGTCAGGTCACATGAGAAATGGATGTTTACTTGAACTGCCATGGGGTGGGTTTTTAAATTCTCTTGACTAACCTCGAGACAAGGAAGTGAAGCCTTGATTCATATCTAGTACTTGGTGGCAAACACTGGAGTCAGCTCTACAAACTTAAAATCCTTTTGCCTCCTCAGAGCTGCATCTTTCAAAAAATCACTGATTTCCATTTCAGTGTGTTTTGTAAATAATGTCAAGGACAAAAGAAATGTTTGAGGAAGGGTTTGTTAATAACTTGGTTTGTTTGCATTTTTTGTTTTACCTGAGAAAACATTTCATTTGGTTATAAATAGCATTTTTTCACATCCTCCTTTGAAAGGGTCAAACAGAACAAGGCTAACTAGCAGAGAAAGGGGGTGAAGGGCTACCAGAATCACACACAGGCCATGAAATTCCAGCCCAGTTTCACACTGCTGTGTCACTCACACAGTTACAGTCAATCACCACCAGTTGCATACTCTGGCAATTATAATAATTACAACGAGGCAACAAACCCAGCACAAGTACCCAAAATGTGTGAGAAATAGATAAAAGACTTCAGAAGATTCACATTAAAAAAAAAAAATCAGATCAAGATGAAGGAAATTACTGACTTAGTAAATGAGAGCTGTAAGCCACTGCTAAAGAAACCCCAAATCCCAGAATTCTGAAGACATGGAGACAATAAAGGCGCCTCAGCTTATACAAAAAAACAGAATATGAGCTCAATGTCAGAAGAAACTGCTCCCACCACCAGACAAACCATGACAAGGCCATTTTGTTCCAGCTTCATAAAAGCTCTCCTCAATCATCACCTGCTTTGCCAGGTAACCTAACCTCCACTAAAAGCTTCTGTCAGCTCCCTCACTGACTATTCCCACAGGGGCCCTGGCAACCTGGAATCACAAACACAGCGACAGGAGGTCGTGCTTTTGTCAGACAAAAAACATCTCCTGGTGCCTCCCGGCAGGGAAGGACAATTCTTCCAACGCTGGAATATTTCAGCTCAAACCTTTACACTTGCAGGAATGTTTATAGTCCCGTTACAAAAAGGGTGATTCTGACTTTTTTTGACATGACATAAACTTTTGCCACTCTCATGAATTATGGTGTGCAGCCCTATGATTACTCTGTGCAATCCTATGTAATTAAGTCTCCCAGCACTTGGGTTTTCAAGCAACAAGTGAAAGAGTTCTCGTGACAGAAATGGAGATTGTCAGAAGAACGAAGGTGGATAAAAAACCTGCTACAACAAAATTGTAAGGTGAAAAAGCCAGCTAGAAAGAACTTGCTAACAGAATTACCTGAGATCACCTAATTAATACATTTGACAAGTCAGCAGGCACATGAGGGGGAATATGCAAGTCTGGAAGGTCTCATGGACACAAAGGATTCAGACATCCCACAGAAATCCAAATGGCACTGATCACTCTGGAACTGTATTCCAATCCTGCCAGCCCTAAGTCATTTACACAAAAGTCCTGAACTGGGCATTAGTCAGATGATGGAACCGAAAGAAAACACTGACCTCCCTGTAATGACATAGCTCTGATAGCCCTGAAAAAGACCAAGTTATCCTGACCAGGAAAAGTGCAGCTGTTCTACACAGAACCTGTGAATTGGGATCACTGCTGCAAGCCCTGACACCAGCTCAGGAGAGGAAATCCAAATCCCAACAAGGGCAGAAAAGAGACTTCAAGAAAGATGGGAGGATTGTGACCTCTGTAATCATTTGCTCAAACAGCTCAGCAAGGCAGTTATGGAATTATTCATTATAGGTACAGGAGGATGTGAAAAGGGAAAAGCTTATTAACAAAAATCAAGGGAAAAATAACTGGCAGTTGAGTGCCTGTGGGTACAAGCATTCTCTTTAGGCACAGAAGGTGCCTGGCTCTCTGTCCAACAACACCATCGTGAGCACTGCCCTGCTGGCCAGGAAAGCTGTGAGGTTGCACCTGATTGATTTAGACCCCTCTGCTCCCATGTTCTCAGCACAGACATCTCCTGACAAATAACGACAGGGCAGACAAATTGGAAAGTGAATTATGCCTGTAAAAATGCACTGAGTCTTACAGACAGAGAAAGGTAACCCATCACAGATTCGTCTCTAAATTGACACATATTTCATATTTCTGCTTTATCTCCCCTGAATCTGGAGAAGCACTTAACTGTTAGCCAGCTAAGAGTAATAGAAATGAACTTCCCCGAATGTGGCATGACTGAAATCCTGAAGTGCAATATTTAGCAGATGTCACCTAACGTTAGTTGCCATGGAGAGCATGAATTAGGCCACCCAAGTACTAAATAAAGAAACAGCCACGAACACCCTACGCTATGGAGCTGGCTCCACTCTAAAAATACAATTCTGGATCACTTTTTGTACAGTTCTGAGCGCAACACGCGAAGGATGCCAGCACAACTCATCCCCCCAGCAAGGAGGTGGTTTCATCTGTCCAGTGTGATGTTGCAAACACGCAGCTGACTCCCAGCTCTGCTGAGCTGTTCCATAAACTCCATTTACACCTGGGAGGAAGTCAGGGGTTGAATTTCCTTCACCGAGAAGGTGAACCATTAATCCACGGTGGGGACAGCAAGCAGCACCGAGGAAAAGAATATTTGAATGTTACCTCTGCTCATTGGTTTCAAACAAGAGTAAGGCTGACCTCAAACTCCAAAAAATGAGTTAAGGCAGGGAGAAAAAAATTTGAACTGTGGTATCTCTTGGATGCTTTGACAGAGTCCACAAAGACCAATTAAAATGAGAATTTAGAGTGGTGGAAAACAGGAAATAAGTGTTATTTCAATATATTTATTTTCTTAATAAAGGAACCAGAGGTATTCATTTAAAATATTATCTTTCACTTTATGTGGAGGCACAAGAAGAGGCTTCTGGTTACCTACCAGATGGTTCTACCTTTCAATATGCAGCCCAACTAATAACAAAGTTAATTAATAGTTGGATTTATTGATAGAACTTTTTTTTTTGTTTTGAGGGAGGAGTGGGGTTTCTTGTGGGTTTAGCAAGTGTTTTTCTGTTTTTCTCAGGGTGGTTTGGGGTGTTTTGGTGGTTGGTTGGGGGTTTTATGCTGCAGGAAGTTACTGAGAAAACAGTTTAAAAAAAATGAAGGTGTTTGAGAGGTGTTTTTACAGCTCAAAAAATCAACATTTTAAGTGCTTAAGGCAAATTTGGTTGTGATAACTTAGATTACCAACCTTGACCACATTTTTCCATTACAGGTAGCATTTAATGAAGATTTATAAGGGCAGACTCTGTTGTTAATAATTAGCTAGCAACACGGCAGTAATCAACCAGAAGCAAAAATATTGTAAACAATTTTTTATTTCTTTCCAGAAAACTCAGCTCAGTTGAGAATTTCTCTCCAAATTTCTCAACATCAAAATATCTGCAAGTACTGCATTGAAAAATTCAGAAATGTAGATTTTGACTTATTCAGTTTGCAAGAGAACTTTGCAAAAAAAACCCACCAACTCAAAAAACACTAAGTCAGTAACTTTTTTGTTTTTAAACTTACAAACAGCTGATCTTCGTGAAGGATATAACCAGTAGTTGATGAACACCATAAATGGCAAAAAAAAATCGAGACTGGCTGTCCCAGGTAATTTGAATAATTGCTTTTGTGACTAAAGCTTTACCAGAGTTACACTGTGGACAAACACCCCAAAATCAAACACACTCTGCTGCATTCCTCCAAGGCAGCCCCAGCAATTGGGGGATAAAGGTGGATAGTCCCAACTAATAGGATCAGTGCCCAGTTAACAAGATTACAGCTCAAAATGCTTTGTCACTGAAAAAGAAAGGAAAAAAAAGCCAAGGGCAGCTGATGAGGGAGAACAATGAGAATAAGCCCAGCAGAATGCTGGGGCCTGGCCATTGTGTCCTAAAGGCACGGCAGACTGTCACAGTGTTAGGCTTGGTTCAAGAGGTTTTTGGGAAAAATTAATGTAAGAATTAAGCAAAATTGGGGCATCAAGAATGAAACACAGCTTAAAAAATTTTTGGAGTATTAAAGAAGTTTTTTCGAAACTTTAGGGTTAATTTCAGAAACTTTGTTGCCCTTCCAGAAAACAATAAGCAGCAAATTTAAAGATCTAAAAGGGTTTCCAATATTCAGAGAATAGAATTTCCAATTCATTCACGCCAATCTCATTTTTTTTGCTATTTTCTGTGCAAACAACATGTTCTATTACCGTGGAATTCAGCACCAAGGCCCCTTGCTCCACCTGCATGACAGGTGAAGGCTCATTGTTGACCCCACAGAAACATTAAACTCTTAATCCCAAGCCTGAGATTTTTGCTCATTAGTTCCTTGCAATGAGCCAGAAAGTCCCTCAAACCAGCCTTAAAGGCTGTAAAAAGAATTGCTTGGTTCCAGGTAACTTCAGTAACACTCTGGCCACGTGGTCTCGTAATTCTACGTCGCAATCACATCTAAAGGCAGAACTCAGCCTGAGAAACAAGAGCCCCAATGAATGAGCAATGCAGACCTCATTTATTACCTCAGCTCTGTGAGTCACAGAACCACAGCAGAGACCACTTGAGTGAGGCAAAGTCACATCATGCAACCTCCAGGAAGTTCCTCTTGGCCAGTGCATCACTTAAAGAGGTGAAAAGTAGAGGAAAAGTCCCTGACTCTTTAATGAGGAACACAAATTTTCTGTGTCCAAGATGTGGACTGAATTTTGTAAAGCACGGCAGTGGGGAAATCTTGGCACAAGTGCTTCATTTCCTTTCAAACTCTTGTGCTGCTGTTGTTTCAAGGTGTCACATCACAGAAATTTTACCAAATGTATTGACTTTCCTTCAGCTTGATTCATCCTTGTGAAAAGGCTGAGCCAGGAGCAGCTTATTCCACTGTGACAGCATATTATTATAACACAATGGTGGCACATGGATTATCAATGACACATGCAAAGTGACCTAAGTATTGACTGGGATTCAGAGCACCATGGATTCCACTTCTACTAAACACAGAGCATTTTAATGCTTGTCACAAGAACTGTGCTGGTCCCCTACCCAGCTTCCTCTTCAAAAGAAAGTAAATCTAATAATGCTGGGTTAGATTTTTCTCGAGCATCACCAAACCAATACCAACAGTCCAGAGCTCTCAAGGAGCATCTGGCACATAAAAATAGATTTACAGTAAATGCTGCTTCTGAAAAGAAAACGAGTTATTTGCAAAAAAAGACACTTTTCTAGAAAAATACTACAGAGATTAACGTTGTGAGAACCTGAAAGGACTGACATCATCCAGTAATCACACACCTTTAGCAGAACGAGTATATGAATCAATGTGTTGAGTGTTGCCTCATTTATCTACTCTCAACTTTTTGGTAACCTTGTATTATTTTTAGGGGGTAGAACAACATTAAATGCAGAGGAAAGTTACAGTTGGAGTCAGAGGCCAGTTTCTCAACGTGCAAGGTTATCATCAGTATTTGCCAGGACATTTTAACCAAATACAAGAAATTAAACAGCAGCTCAGTGGAAAAGCCAAAAATTTGCAACTTGGGCCTCATTATAGCACCGCTCACTCATTTACTTTTCAAAAAAGTAGTACAAGAATGCCTGCTTTTCCAGTCCTCTGATGAAACACCTGATATCTGCTTGCTCTGGCTGTTTTCCCAGTTATCCCTGTTTTAGCATGCAACTATACCGTGAAAGCTTTCCAAAACGCAATTCCTATTCTTTCAGTTGTGAAATAAAGGCAGCCGCATTTGAGAAAAGGAGGAAACTGTATTCTCAAAGAAAGACTGCATCTGTTTTCACACCAGCAACTCTGCTGAAGCTGCAGGTCTTGAATTCAGGTATGCTGATTGTATCCCTGCAAAAGGCTGGAGTGAATGAGGACAGATGGCCAGGACAACACTGTCTCCTCCAGCTCACATTCAGGAGCAGAGCCAGTTGTGTTTGGGGGGAAGGAGGAGGGAGCTATGAACCTCAGAAAGGCAGATTTGTACTAGGCTTTGTCCAAATTAAGCCAGAATCTCGGCTATGTCATCGTGAGATCTTTAAAAAACACCCTAAATGTCACTATTGATCCTGTACCAAGTCAGGAAGGGTTAAATTAAATGGAATCCACAGTTTGACACAGAACCTAAACTGAAATAGTTTGTGCAGCTCAAGGAACAAAAATCCCTTATGCCATTGTCTCAAGGAAAAAAAACCCCTAACTTTAAAAACAATTATTAACAAAGTTGCAAAAAAAGGAGCAACTTGCAAAAACTCTCGCTGGAGAAAACTGAAGTTTCATGTAACTCTTTGATGCCCAGATTCCAGAGTTGGGCACTACCCTAGGGTAACACCTCCATAATCCCATGAGGAACAACTCCCTCCAGAAGTCCTACAGCAAGGATTTTCTTCCAGATCAGGAAATTCTGAAACCCTGCCGAAAGTTTCAGCAGGAATACGAAGCAAGGAGCCGCATAATGAGGAACTGGGAGGGATGAATCCCGTAAGGAAAGCCGGGTGACGCATCTGTCGCGGGCAGCAGAAAGGAGCCGCTGCCATTTCATCCCTGCTCCAGGTTCTCTGCAGTCTCAAGGCTGGCGGCTCATAACTATGAAAGGAAAAAGGCACAAGCCCGAGCACGTCCCTTGTCCCACCAGGAGAAGGGGGAGGGTTAATCACGTCCAGCCGCCATTTTCTGAGTGGAGCAGGAAGACATGTTGAAAAAAAAAAAAAAAAAAGAGAGAGAGAGAGAGAGAGGCAACAAAAGAAAGCAGCCATTTCTAGGGCTGGCTCCCAACTCTCTGCCTCCTCACACTTCGTTCGAATGGCCACAAGAATTTCTCGCAGGGTGTCTCGCTCTCTATAAAGCCAGCAGGCCTGCCAGAGGAACCCAGCGAGTTGGAGAGCTTGGAACGGAGCATCTGCCCCCTTCTCAGCCCCAATCCTGCAAGGATCGATTTCTTTTCACGGTGATGCCCTGCCTCACACTATAAAGTACAAAACAACTGCCCAGTATACAGCAATAAGCATGACAAAAAGTCACGCCAAGCAGAGAGGAAGGCCGCTGGCACACGGGGCTGATCCCTACCGTATATGTGGGATGCCAACTCCTCCCTGCAGGATCTTGTACAGTTTGCTTTCATAGAGCAGCTGGGGGTGCCGAGCCTTCTGCGACTCCAACTTCACGGCAACTTCCTGCAGGGAGAGGGAACAAGGAGTCAGGGCAGAGCGTCCACCGAGCTTTAAGGGGCACAGCACCTCCGCATGCCCCACACACCCCCGAGGCAAACGCTTTCGGGTATATATTTATTTATTTCCCAGCTCGGCGTGCTGCGTTTTGTCGCATCTTCAAATAAAATCCACACCGCGGCGATTTGTACATTAATATCCATCGCAGGTCATGCATTTGAGCTAGAGATGTGGAGTCTTCAGAAGCACTTAAGTGAAGAAGAACATACGTGGGTGTTTCTTCTTTACAGCTCAGAGCCGTGAGGGGGAGGAAGAAAAGGAAAAAAAAACCCTAAGGAAAAGCTGGAAAAACAGGGGGATCTTCTTTGTTTCTATTAGTGTTGATGAAACGAGATACAAAGTGTTCCCCAGCTGAGGCAGAGGAGGAGATGAATGGCGGGCGAGGAACGACGACTTTGGCCGCTCACAAAACACAAATGTGTTTAAATACGTTTCCCCACAATGGTTTTCGCCTCTTTTCTCCTCTCCCAAGTGCTGGGTGGGGGAGCCAAGACCGCCGGGCTCTGCTGTGGAAGGGGCAGAGAGGAAGACCCTCGCTGGGGAGGGGGGGATGAAGACCCTCGGGGGAAAGGGGGAGAATGAAGCCCCTCGGAGAGGAGAAAGAAGGGGAAGAGGGTCGGGGGGCAGGAAGACACCACCCCGGGGCCACGGAGG
>WBMY01007063.1:241872-255995 GCA_013397315.1 Donacobius atricapilla | reverse complement strand
GGGGCGCGCTGGGAGCGGGGCGGGGCGCTGCCGCGCGGACCACGCCCTTCGCGGCGCTGCGCCAATCACCGCCCTCGCTCGCCGCCCCGCCCTCCAGCGGGGGGCGGTGATTGGGTGGTGCGCGGCGTGTGCGTGCGCACGGCGCCATTCCGCCAGTCCGGGCGGAAGAGGGCGGAGGAGGCGGACGTGCCCTCAGTCGCTCTTAAAGGGGCCGCCAGCGGCTGTGGCACAGGGGGGTGGTCGGGTGGGGGTTTCTTTGCGATGTCCGCGCTGCCCACACAGCCCTGGGCCCGGAGACACCCGGGATCCGCGATAGGGACAGGGGCTGGAGCTGGGTCAGCCACCCCACCACATATGGTGCTGTTCCCAGGCTGTTCTCAAAGCCCAGGCCCCAACCTGTGTGTACATTAACGGGCTGGTTTGTGGATAAATAAACACACAACAACTTCGTTCCTTGGAGGTGTTTAAAGAAAGGCTGGAGGGGCACTCAGTACTTTGGTCTGGGTCACAAGGTGGGGATCGGTCACAGGTTGGACCCGATGATCTGGGAGATCTTTTCCAACCCAAATGATCCTGGCACGTTGTGATTCTTTCCACTACCGCGGCAAGGCCCTGCAACAGCTGCGCAGGGGGGCTCTGGAGTCTCACTCTGGAGACATCCCAAAGCCACCTGGACGCCTTCCCGTGCCCCTTGTTCCAGGACTGGAGCAGCTCCAGAGGTTCCCTTCCAACCCTAACAAATCTGTGGTTCTCTGCAATCCACAACCTCCTTTCGCCAGCCCGTATCTGACGCAGTTCATCACACACACACACAAACACACACTCACGCTTTGATCAGAAGGCATGAACTAAAAACTATCTTTATTTGAAAGTCTGACTCCATATATAGTATTTTTACAAAGGCCAGGGACTGGGGGAGAAGGTTGCCACCTCTCCCCATCCCGTTGGTCAAGACAACTGTCCATCAGCTGTCTGTATCTCTAAGACAAAGAATGAAAACTTTCCTTGGAACTATACAATAACATTGGCTGTGTTTACAGACCAGAGCGTGAGAAAGAACCCAAAACATGAAACTGTGAAACAGAGGAGAAGGCTGAAAAAATCAAGGCAACACGTATCCGCGGGGGGATCGTGGGGC
Source organism: Donacobius atricapilla (assembly GCA_013397315.1). Taxonomy (NCBI): domain Eukaryota; kingdom Metazoa; phylum Chordata; class Aves; order Passeriformes; family Mimidae; genus Donacobius; species Donacobius atricapilla. The sequence continues at coordinate 254,857 of WBMY01007063.1, read as the reverse complement.
CAGGCTGCTCACGCTCCTGAGCGCACACACTGAGCTCCATCATCCTTCTCTGCTCCAAAATTCACCCTCAGCCCCTCACCCTGGGCCTGTTGCCATGCGTGACCGCTCCAGGTGAGGAGCCCATGTCCTGCTGACAAGGACACCGCCAGCAGAGCCACCCATCACGGCCACATCCCTTGTCCCTGCAAGTCTCCACCTCCCCTGGCTGTCTCCTGGCCAGGGTCACCTTGCCCCAGCAGCTCGTGCTCCTCGCTGTCTGTCAGCAGCGAAATCTCCCGCGTTGCCCCCCTCGCTCTCTCGCTCGCTGCGAGTTTTCCCTTTGCAGGAACACTAAACTGTGAATTCCCGGTGACTCATCCTCACTCCCTGTCACAGCGGCGTCTTCTGCCGTGCAGGGCTGCATTTGGGAAATGATTCAGTCTGCAGGAGAGAGAAAGCTCCTCCAGTAATGTAGCTCATGGAAGTAGAAGGAAAAGCCTACTCAGGGTGTCTGCTTTGAAGGCAGGCAGGCAGAAATTGCTTCCCAGCTTGCCTGGTGCACCCAAAGCCATGGAAATAATGAAAATATGGATTTTAAGACCTGTCTATGTGTGGATTTTTTTTTTTTTTTAATAGCTGACTGCCTTGGAGGAAAGTGAGATTGGGAGGTCCAGGTTAGGACATATCAGTAGGGTATGAAGATGGAGGAGTTCTCTCAAAGAACAGCATCCACACCATGGAAGAAGCTCTTCTTGAACTCACCATGTTGCTTTCTAGCTTGGTAAAAACACTTTCTGCCTCCACAAGTGCAAAAGAGCCCTGGCTTATGTCCATCTGGCTGTGAGGCAGGAAGGGAAATCTGTGATTTTCCTGAGTTTTTCTTCCTGTGGTGGACTCAGTGAGCTCCAGATGACTCCACAGTGAGAGACCGGGAGGATTGGAGAGGGAAGATTGGCACTCAGCAATACCCTGCATGGCAATTATCATCTCCAAGTTCCCCTTGTGCTTCAAGGAGTTTAGATCCAAGGTTTTACTACAGCTCTCTGTGCATCGCTGATGAAAAAAAATTGAAATGCAAATGACTCAAAATCAGCCAGATGCACCAGAAGGAAAACGATGCTCCGAGAACGAGCTGGCCTCCAACTCATTCCCACCTCGGCTCTGTCAGGGAGCATTTGTGCAGGCAAGAATATCCTCACTCTTGTCACTCACAGGGCTTGTGCATCTCGTGTGGGGGATCTGGGATGCATCACACGCTCCTTCAGGGGGCTGGAGCTTCAAGGGCAAATGAGGTATCTTTGAACATCACACCCATTCCTGAAAGCAGAGCCCCGTGTCCTCAGGTGCCCCCTGTGATTTGCAGACAGCTCAGGGCTGATGTGCCTCTGTCGCCCTTTGGGGCTGTGTTTAATGGTTGCTCCGGATGGGATCTGAGCAGTTGGGAAGCGTTTGGCTTCAGTCACGTATCCTTGGAGGAGCTGGAAAAACAGGTCCGGAGCTCCTGGCCCTGGAAAGAGCCCCGTGCCTGGGTGTGCAGGAGAGCAGGATCTGCTGGGCTAGGCAATGCTGCCACCTCCTGCCTGCCGGGGACAGCTCTGTGTCCTGGGACAGCTCTGTGTCCTGGGACAGCTCTGGGACAGCTCTGTGTCCTGGGACAGCTCTGTGTCCTGGGACAGCTCTGGGGACACCTCTGTGTCCTGGGGACAGCTCTGGGACACCTCTGTGTCCTGGGAGAGCTCTGTGTCCTGGGGACATCTCTGTGTGTGGGTCATGACTCTGTGTCCTGGGACAGCTCTGTGTCCTGGGGACAGCTCTGTGTCCTGGGACAGCTCTGGGGACAGCTCTGTGTCCTGGGGACAGCTCTGTGTCCTGGGACAGCTCTGGGGACAGCTCTGTGTCCTGGGACAGCTCTGGGACAGCTCTGTGTCCTGGCACAGCTCTGTGTGTGGGTAATATCTCCTTGTCCGGGGACAGCTCTGTGTCCAGAGATTGGATTTAAAATTCCAGTTAAACAGCGCTGAAAATGTAAGCTGGGAGGGGAATTTCATGCTGAGCTGACCCGAGGTCTCACTGCTGCTCATACAGGGTAGTCTCTCTTCTTCATCCTCTTTCCCTCCTACTCATCCCTCTCACTGCCCAGCTCTGGCAGGTCAGCAGACCCTCCATGGCCAATTCAGCTCTCCAAACCAACAGAAAATTTTCTAAATGGTTTCTCCCGGTGCTTTCTCTGTGTTAATGTTCTGCCAGGCTGGTGGCCGCGATGGAGCTCCAGGGGACGGTGCAAGGGTTGGCCCAGGCTAGCAGTGACACGGCAGAACACCACATGGGAGGTGTCAGCTTGAAAACTGAAGGAACATCTCCCACTGCCTGGAAAGGAGCTCTGCAGACACCAGGAGAGAGCGGGAGAAGCTGCGAATTCCCTGCTCACAGGGAGAACACCAATCCCCTGTCCATTATTATTTTTCACATCTTTCAGGGCCAGAGAGACAATGAAAATATTTGTGTATCTGCATCACTTGAGAGAGTGAAAGGAAAAAATGCTCTCTCTTCCCTTCCCAAAAGACAGGCCAGAAGTCCTGCTGCATGACCAAGTCTCCGGTGTGAGCAGCCCTCATCTTCAGCCTGAGCTCTGATCCGCTCTCTGAAGTGTTTATTCTCTCAGAGAGATGGAGAACCCACGGCAATTTCACCCCACTTTCCCTGTAAGTGAGCAAAACCCGGGTGCAGACGGAACCAAATGGGTGTCGCTGAGTCCTGGGCTGCCAAAATCACCTCAGAACGCCCTTGCTCCTTGCCAGGAGGGGCAGGTGAGCTTCTGGCACGCCTGAGGGATGTGTGTGGCGGTCAGACCTGGTCAGAGGCGTGCAGCCCCAGCGGGTCCCGGTCTGGGACACCCTCTTTGCTCCGGCACCTGCCCACACCTCCCAGCAGCAGCGTGTCCTTCACACAGGGACCTCTGCCCTCCCTGCCGAGCCCCTGCCTCCAGCTTTGAGCCGACCTCAGCTCATCCTCCACGCAGCTATTTTTAGCAGAGCTTATGGTGTTTGGGAATAGGGCTGGAGAGGAGCAGCTTGTGCCAGCAGGAACCGAACCCGGCGTGTTCTGGGACCCCGCGTGAGGCAGCTCAAGCTCGGACACTCCTGCCCAAGGACAGGTGACTTTGCCACCCATCTGGCCAACCCCTCCTGGTGGCTCCTGCAGAGCAGGGTGACGTGGGGCTCACCAGGACATTGCAGGGTGGCAGGAGGGATCCAGTCCCTCCACATTCCATGGGCAGTGTCCTGCCTGACACCCACCCACGCCAAGGGCACCCAAAGAGGCGCTGCTGGCCAGAGCCACTGGTCCCTGCCCTCCTGTGGCTCCCTCCCCTGCACTGGCACAGGGCTGTGGGGAGCCAGCCCAGGGAACTGCTCCAGGTTGAAAATAACTCCGTTCTTCCGGAACAGTCTGACACTGGCAGCCTTTGCCAGGCTGGGATCTCAGTGCGAAGCTTCAATGCCAGTGCTGGCACGAGGCAAGAGGCACCATTATTTTTGGCAAGGGCATCTGCTTAAGCGTTTGCATGCAACCCTCAGAAAGTTGTCAGCCCCTGTAGTTACAGCCAGCACAGGCAATGCCTTTTTGCCTCAGCAGGGATGTGAGCAGCCATGAAATCGTGGGGTTTCATCTCCAGCACTGCTGCGGGGGAGCACGCTGGGGACAAAGCTGGGACAAGACTCCCCCACGAATGCCAAACCTTTATATTTGACCTCATTGTGTCTCTAGGCAGATCCAGCATCCACAGCCATCGCGCCTTGCTCATTCTCCAGCAGGGAAAGGACACAACTGGCCCCGGAGATGGGAGGTGGCTTTGGGACTGAGCCCGGAGCAGGCAGGGACAGTGGCACAAATCTCATCCTTGCAGTGCTTGGATTGAACCAAAGGTGTCTATGTCTGGGGAGAAGGCGTCCAGGAGCCAACAGTGCCACTTCCAAGCCTGTAAGAAGTTAGAGAGGAGTTCCGCAGCCTGAGACATTCTTGGCTGTTTGGAGAGAGGATTTTTTTAAAAAAAGTACTGGAGGAAAATGGGGATTTTCAAGTAATTTGGATGATTCACAGGAATGTTGTTAGTGCACAGCTGAAGCTCCACCAATGAACTTGTTCCCTGGAAGACTTGCCTGCAGAGTGTGTGGAGCCCAGGCCCAAACTTTCCAGTGATGTCAGGGTTGAAATTGCTTTGAGTGCTTGAGAGGATGCTCTGGGAGCTGAGGAAAGAGAGTCTGAAGAAGTCATGGGCCCAAAAAGATGTAAATGGCAGCACAGCTGATTCACCGCATGTCAAGTGCTGTGGAGAAGTCTTCAGGAGCAGCTTCTCTGGTGCTTTTGAATTAATTACCCTGCTGGTGTGCAGAGTTCTGGTATTTGGCAGCCAAGGCACATTTCCTCTGTGGCTGCTTAAATCAGCCAGGTTCAAATCACTGAGGTGAGTCTGCTCTAACACAAAATAATTCAGCTGCTGGATGACAGCTGATACACCTGGGAGTAAATCATCCTCCTAAGTGCAATTTCTTGAACCATTTTAGGGAACATGGGTTTTATACATGTCGTGTGCTGTGGTTTAGGATGCCAGGGAGGATAAGAGGAACAAAAGCAGCTGGTGCAGTGTCTGAGCTGGTCCCGGTGCAGACTCCGGCTGTGCTTGCTGGACACTGCTGCTCTCCAGTGGCAGGAGCCAGCTGAGCACAGTCTGTCCCAGAGGCCCCACCACCCTCTTTTTGGGGTGCTCTGGATCTCTTTACACATTGGGGGAGAAATCACATGGAGCTGGAGCAGAAGGCTGGGTTCCCCTGTCAGGACATTACAGTCCCTTCCATTTCTTTTTAAAAGCAAGTTCCTTCCTGCCTGAACATCATCTCTACTCAATGGGTGAGCTTTTCAGGTCATGCAAAAGCTGATGCTTGCTGGGATTAAAAAAAGCCCAACAATGGGCTGAGAGATGCTGTTTGATTATGCCTGAATTTTTTTCTCTCCCCTCCTCCAAAGATCATCACGAGCTCGGGTTCGTTTGCGTTTGGGAAGAGCACAGGGCGGAAAGTGCCAGATCAGGGGAAAGGCTCATCACATGTTATTGTCAGCACAGCCCTGGAAATATCACTAATGAATCAATCAGCCCCTGGATGCACAAGGCCCTGCCCCATGAGCCCTCCGGAGCAGCAGCCAGGACTCGTGGGTCCCACTGCAGGGCTGCAGGAGCAGAACAAGCAGATGAAGAGGGAACAGGCTGTCCCGCCTGGATGCACTTGGGAACGAGCTCTCTCAAGGGCTCCTGCACTGATGGCCCCTCAGCGAATTTCAGCGCTAATGACCAGCAGCTCCGCACAGAGCAAGGCCAGGCTTTGCAGCCTTGTCCCTGTTGGACACTCCAGCCTTTATTTGGGCAGCCCAGGAGCGGCTCTGCAGGGTCTCATGGGCACCAGACGGGCACATCCAACTTCAGCCCCAGAGCTGGGGGGCTCTCAGGGCCTGTGGGGACAGCTGGGCTGGGGCTCTGTGACACAGGGCAGCTTGTGGACGGAGCTGCTGCTGGGAGGGACAGCCCTGGGAAGCAGCTGGGTGCTCTACAGACACCTGGAATGCAAATCTGGGAGCAGCACCAGCTAAGGATGAAACCTCCCTTCTGCTCTGCGCCGACTGCAGCTCCAGCACACATGGCACAGGCTCCCTCTGCATCACCCTCTGCCGAGGGAGGGCAGGTCCTGGCAGGGAATGGTCCCTGCTACAGAGCTGGAGGGGCCAGATTTGGCTGCAGAGTGGCTCCGTGATGGGAGCAGAGCTCTGCTGGTCACTGCCCTGTGCCTGGTCTCGTTGGCACTGAGGCTGGCTGAAAACACAGACAGGATTATTTGTCACTGCGTGAGCTCTCATGCCCACACTCCTTCCCGAGCAGCTCCTGTGGGTGTGTGAGGTGGTGGCTGATGCCTGGCACAGAAATGTCGCCCAGCAAGGACACCTCACCCCCATTACGGTGCTGCTGGCCCACTCCCAACCCCACTAGGACATGGGGAGCAGATCAGAATCTTGTGTGACTCACGCCCAAGACTCATCACCTCTCTCCTAAGTGTGGCAGTCCCCGTGCTGTCCCAAGGTGCCTCCAGAGGGACGCAGAGTGTGTGGTGACTGAACAATGTCTCCCCACAGCAAGCCCATGTTCCCTGGGCTGCTGCAGCCACACTCCTGGGACTGGCATCCGGACTGCCATCACCTAAGGAGATTTTTCACTTTGAAACTTCTCAGGAAAATTCAGGCATGTGGGACCTGCCTCCCGTCTGCAGGGAGACGAAAAAGGTCTCAGTCCAGAAGGGAAGGAAAGGAAAGGGTGCTCTGTGTTCACACAAGGGTGGACCTGCAGCCCTGGGGTGCAGGTGACAGCATTCCCTGGGTGAGGAAGTGGTGTGCCATGTTCCCGGGGAGCTCCTGATCTCTGGTTCCATCTCAGGACAACACGTGAGAGCCGTGTGACAGCTCACCCATACTCTGGCTCGCAGCAGGTGTTTGCAGTGTTCTTGTCCCAAGAATAACCCCTGAGCTCCCCCAGGACCTCCAGCCTTAAGCAAGAGGTGGTGGTTCTTTGTCTTTAATAACCCAAAGGATTTTTCTTCCATGAATTCATCCAGTTCCTGTTGAAGTGCTTTGCATCTGTCACATCCTGTGGCGAGGAGCTCCATGGTTTAACTATACATTGCACCAAGAACCACTTCCTTTTCCTTGTCCCAAACTTCCCTCCAGGCAGTTTCGTTTGGAGCCTGTGCTCCTGCAGTGGCAGAGCTGGTGGGTAATTACCCTCCCTGCCCTCACACGCCTCCCAAGGCAGGGCAGATCTGCATCACACCCCTCTCCCTCATCCCTTCTCCTGGCCACGGTGCCACTCCTCGTGCAGAGGCTGCTGCAGAGCTCGGGGCATTCCTGCTTCCCTTCTCTGAGCCTCTTCCACATCCCTCTGGAGACAGGGAAATGGGGAGAGCTGCAGGCAGCATCCTCAGCGTGGGCACATCCGCAGTGCCAGTGCCTCCTTTCTCATCCTCTGCTCCTTCCCTACTCATTTCCAACATTCAATTTTCTGCTCTCTCTGCTCCAGGCATTTTGGAAGTATCATTTAGCATGACCCCAAAGATTCCCTTCCTGGGAGGAGACGCACCAGTCGGAGTCTATCACTGGGCTACCAGTGCTAGGACTGGTTTTTATGTGTTTTCCCTGCCTTTTCCTGAGTTCCCTTGGCTGCCTTGCCGTCCCCTGCTCAGGGACATGGACACAGCAGCTCCAAAGAGCTCAGTGCTGGTGCCAAACGTGGTCACTTTGCTGGCCCTGCCCTTTTCCAGATAATTTGTGGATGCACTCAATGGCTCCCCACAGGTAACATCCCTTAGCTGTGAAAACAAACCTTTTATTTCAGCCCTTCCTTTCCTGCCTGTAACAACTGCTCTGCCTGGCAGGTTTTTCCTCTCTCCCTCCCGTGTCCCCGAGGGGCTCTGGTGGGAGGCCTGGGCAGACATCTCACAAACCAGGTTTCCTTCCCCAATCCTTGCAGGATGGTCCCGTGGTGCCCCTTGGCCAAGAGCAGGAGCCAGGCTTGGCAGAGGGTGTCAAGGCTGGTGGCTCTCCCCAGCACGGTCTGGAGCTGGGGCGTGGGCTGGTGAGTCAGGGCGGCTGCAAGAGCTGGAATCTCATTAATAATGGAGACTCATTAATAATGGAGACGTCCCTCTGACACTGCAGCCGTCCTGTGGCTGCAGGGAAGAGGATGAAGCAATGGCTGCTGACACACAGGGGTGCTCTGCTTCCAGTGGACAGGCAGGGAAACCTTGGACAGGCACTGCCACTTTGGCAGGAAGCTCCACATTGCCAGAGCTGGGACAGCCCCACAGGTATGGGGGATTCTGAGCTGTACCTGGCGGGCAGGCTGAGCTGCCAGACCTCAGCGCCGCCAGAACTGGGGATTCCTGGCCATCATTTTATATTCCATGGCATGAGCTGCTGGGGTTTTTCCACAACAAACTCCTCCTCAGTGAGACATCCTCCCTGCTCTGATGTGACGTGGTGGGGAGAGGAGGACGTGTGGGCAACACCATGAGCTGGCCCTGCGGCCCCCCTGCTGCTGCTGAGGCTCCAGGGACCTCTGGAGCTCTCCTTCCACCTCAACCACTTTTCATCCCTCCTGCCTTTGGTCAGCCACATCTCCTCGTTTTCTCAGCCTTGGCATCTGGCAGCCCCGCCAGTCCCAGCTCTCTGAAGCCTCTGGTGATTATTTCTCCCAAAACGAAGAGGCACGCAGGCATTTGGCTGCTCCCATGAAAAATCTCTCGGCCATGAGCTTCCCTAGCCTGCCGCACAAAGCTCGGGGCTGCCCAGCCCTGCCCTCCTTCCCAGCAGAGCCTGGAGCCCGTGACCTGCCAGGTCTTTGCTTTAGGTGTCCTCGCCGTGCTGTGGGACCCAACCGAGCCTCCTGGGCTGGGTTTCTGCCTCCAGCGGTGAAACAAGCACCCAGTGGCTCTCCCAAGGGGCACCTGCTGCACTTGCCTGTGGCAGAGACACGAGCCCTGGCACGGCACAGGCATTCCTGGGTGCGCCAGTGGAAAAGGGATGGGGAGATTGCGCAGGGACTGGCTCGGCAGCTCGAAGGGGCTCTCGCCTGCCTGCCACCCCTCATTTCTCTGGGAAGCAAGAGCAGTCAGCTCCTGCAGCTCCTCCTGCGCAGGCAGCAGCTGCTGCTGCGACTCCAGAACAGCCACTCCTGCAGGAATTTGCCTGGAGGAGCTGGTGGGACTCCAGAGGTGTCTGATCCCAAAGGGGAAGGTGACTCTCCAGGGGATGCGTCTCCCCATGGCATCTTGTGCCTTGCCTCACTCAGAAGAGCGGCAGCACCCGGGGGTGGCTTGGGCAGGGGGTGCCCGGGGTGCCCACAGGGAGGAGGAGGAGGAGGAGCTCACGTGGAGTTCCAGCTCCACGGGTGGGTGGCGGCGATGACGCGGCAGGAGCAGAAATCCCACAAAGGCAGGGAGGAGATCAGTATTGGATCAGCGGGAATGAGTAAGCAGCAGAAACCACCAGAATTTTCTGAACTCTTCTGACTTTTCTCGTGTCTTGTTGCCTCCCTGCTGCAGGCAGGAGGTGCTCGGTGGGGTGCCCCGTGGGATGCTTTGGGCAAGGAGCGTTGTCACTGGCACTGCCCTGGGACCGGGTGTGGGTGGCCCTGCCATGCTGCTCCTGAGAGAGCAGGATCCTCTGTCAGGGCAGAAACACGAATATCTCAGAATTCAGTGCCCTCACACCAGCCTCTTCAGCTGTTGTCACCGCCAGCTGGCTCAGCTGGCTACAGGGATTTGTGACAAATGGGTGAAAGGCCTGGAGTCACCAGCCCTGGGAGAGAAATTAGGGATCTTGAGGTAGGAAAAGCAAGGGAGGGCAGCGGAGGGGAGAGGGAAGGACCACAGGGGTGGATGTGAAGCTTCAGTCACAAAAACATGGATCCAGGAGGCTTGTGCTGCTGTAGCCTCAGAGAGGCCAAGAGCGGCTGATGCCTCCCCCATGAAGGAAGCCTCTGCAAGGCCCATAAATAAACCTCTTGGAAATAAAGAGCTGACTCTTCATTTATTCTGCCTAGATCAAATCCTATCTGCTTATTTTTAGGCTGTGCTCTGCCTCGTGGTGGGGGCATGTGGCTGGAGCCTGCAGCTCCATTTCCACCTGCCTGGGAGCCCTGGCCCTGTACCTGGATGGGATTATCCCCAGCAGGCAGGCACAGCCCTCCTTCCCTCTTTAAGCACATTACCTGGGAAGGGAAGAAGGAAGAGGAAGGAATGACATCTCTGCGGTTTTCCAGGAGCTGCTCATGCTGGTGGCAGGCTCAGAAGAATGAAAACCTTTAATTTCACAGGCTTTTTCCTCCTTTCCAGTGGCTGGAGCTGCACGGCACACACAGACAGTGGGGCCGCAGGCACTGCCAAGCCCTGCCGTGTGGGAGGAAGTTTTGTGATTAGGACGCACCTGGGAGCACATTCTTAAGCTGCTGTTTTTCTCCCCGTGTTTTCCTTTCCATCCTGTGGTCACCAGGTCCTTCATAGATGGGAAAGAAACCCAAAGAACGGCAAGAATGGAAGAAATTAAACAGAGGAAATGTAACTTTCCTGTACAAAGCTGCTGCTGGGAGACGAACCCCCGCCTGCTGTTATTAGGCAGAGCCTGAGCTGCCGTGCTTTGCATGGCTGGAAGCTGTGTTTATTTTCTGAGCAAGCCCTGTTTAACTCAAAGCCTGTCTGGAGCGTTCCCAGAGAGCCCCCTGATGGCTTTAGCTTTCATCCCAATATCCTGAGCGTTGATGTTTGGAGTGGCCGGGAAAAGGCGAAACAGCAGAAGGCTTTGCAGGAGCTGGCGAGTCCGGGGTGAGATGTAGGGTGGAAATAACCCCTTTCCAGGGTGAGGTGATGCTTTCTGCCCGAATGGCTGCTGGGCAGGCAAAAGTTCCTGCCTCCCATCCACTCCCTCTTCCTGAGGCTTGCACCAGGTCCCGTTTTAAGCCAGAGCACAGAACCATCATCAGGCGCTTCTCCATCCCTGGACTGAGGCTGTGCTCACCACACAAGGAGCGTCACGGGGGATCGAGCCCCACCAGCCTCATGGGGTTGAGTTTTTTCCTAAATACTTGCCAGAGAAGGGCTGGCAGAGCGCTGCTGCTGCGGCGGGGGGTGTGGAGAGGGCCGGGCAATGCCGCGGAGGTGGCTCACCCTTGCTCTGTGAGGAGTTTGGCAATGGGGTTGCACAAAGCCGGCTCTGCTGCGGGAGCGGCCGGTCCTGCCTCCCTGCGCCGTCCCACGGGAGATGCCACTCCCTGCCAGCGCCTGCCAGGCTTGTGTCGGCAGGGTGGGAGCGCACCCAGCTGGGTGCCAGGGGCCAGCCCGCCCTGCTTGGCTTCCCCTGGGCACAGCCCTGGGACACAAACACTCGTGCCCGACCAGCCGGCGCCTGTTTGTTCTCCCCGTGTAAGCAGAGCCGGGCCAGGGCAGCCAGGCGAGTGTCACAGCTCCCGGGGAGCCCTGGGGGGGTGACAGCGCTGTCACACCGCCCCCGGTGCCCCCTGAGCCACCCGGGGGAGGCGAGGGGAGCCGCAGCGCCAGCCCCGCGCTGGACGGGCGGTGTGCGGTGCCAGCAGCACTGCGGGGAGGAAACGGCTTGTGCTGAGGGAAGGAGCTGCCAGGAAGGAGGACAAGCCCATCCTGCAAGGAACTCGCTGGAGCCAGGCTATCCAGCCCCTGAAAAACCGGCCTGGAATGGGAAATACGCCTGAGGGAACACCCGTGCTGTGAGCTGGCCGGGGAGGAGCCGGGGCTGGGGGTGTTGCTCCTGCCCGGTGGGTGAAGATGCTGGGGGAGGAGAGAGCTCTGCCCTGTCGGGATTTCCGCGTGGTTCCTGTCCTGGATCATCCCCGATGTGCTGATGCAGAGGGGCAATGTGCTGATGGGAGCAGAGCAGCGGGGATGTGTCCCGATGCTTTGTTGGACATGGCACTAAGAGCTCCTGCCCAAGGATGGAGCTGAGAACCGGCATCAGAGCAATGCCAGCCCAAAGGAACTCTCGCTGCTCCAAAAAGCACCTGGGCAAGGACTGCTGCCACCTGCAAGGGAGGAAGGACACCTGTGTGCCCAAGGCCAGGTCATGCCCTCGCTGCCCAGCCACGTGTGGGTCCCTCCTGTGCCTGTGTCACTGCCTAAGCCCAAATGGCACAGACCAGCCTGGAATGATCCTCCCTGGGGTGGCTTTACCCCACGCACCCACCCAGAGTCATGGTCTTCACTTGGGGCGCCAAGATCTGCACCCAACCTCTCCGTGGGCAGGATGGGGCGCAGGCGGAGGGACGGGATGGCCTTGGTGGCACCAGCACTGGCTGGGAGCCAGTGGAGCAGGTGCGTGTGGGTCCCTGTGCTGCTCTGTCCGGCCCATATCTGAAAGGGTCCTACAAAGGGACCCAGAGGGAAGGGCTGGAAGTGCCAGAGAGCTTGTCCGGGCCCATGGGGTGTTTCAGATTCAGTCACAGACGCTGCCTTGTCCTGCATGAGTCACTGAAAAACTCGGAGTCCTTTTCACAGTGACACCTTCTGCACTGTGGGTCGGCCTGGAAAAACCCCGGTGCTGCCATCCCCTCCCTGTGGTCAGGACAAGGGAACAGCTCTCAGGCTCTCTCTTCTCAGTAACCTGTTTATAAAGACACAAACACCTCACCAAGCAGAAAAAAAAAAAAGAAAAAAACAAAACAAAAAAAAACCCCAAGCCAAACAACTTTATGCCAACTAGCCGCTGGTTCCCTGTGCCCTAATCTTGGCATTGGTTATATTTTCATTTCTGTTTCCCCTGCCCCCATTCCCGAGGCTGAGCAGCTGGTAACGGATGGCAGAGCAGAGGGGCAGCGCCAGGCACTCGCCTGACCTTGGCGTAACACGGCAGAAATCCCGTGCGTTTGCCGATGGGCTGCGGGACCACCAGGGCATCGCCGGGGCTGTACATCGGAGCCACAGCGATGCCCGGGAGACGTGCGGGACCTGGCCCTGCTATTCATGGCAGGGGCCGGGCGGTGTGTCCCCTGTGTCCCCTGCTCTCCTGGAGTGTCCCCTGCCCTTCTGGAGTGTCCCCTACCCTTCTGGAGTGTCCCCTGTTCTCCCCCTGTGTCCTCTGCCTTCCCGGAGTGTCCCCTGCCCTCCCGGAGTGTCCCCTGTTCTCCCCCTGTGTCCTCTGCCTTCCCGGAGTGTCCCCTGCCCTCCCGGAGTGTCCCCTGTTCTCCCCCTGTGTCCTCTGCCTTCCCGGAGTGTCCCCTGCCCTCCCNGGCCGCCCGGAGCGGCTGCGCTGTCACCGCCCGCAGGAGCGGCAGCGCGGCCGGGCACGGCGACCTGCGCAACGCCGCCCGCTTGGCAGGTGAGAAGAGCCGGCTCTCGCCGGGGCTTTCGGGGGGCAGAGGCGAGGCTGGGCTTGCTGAGGAGCGCGG
>WBMY01007063.1:231508-241724 GCA_013397315.1 Donacobius atricapilla | reverse complement strand
CAGGAATACGTGGAGCCCCCTCCTTAAGGACAGGGATGCCCGGAGCTCCCCTTGGGGACAGGGGTGCCTGGAGCCCCCTCCTTAAGGACAGGGATACCCGGAGGCCCCTCTCCTGTTATGGACAGGAGTACCCAGAGCTCCCCCTGGGGACAGGGGTGCCCGGAGCCCCCCCGTTATGGACAGGGATGCCCGGAGCCCCCCGGTTATGGAGAGGGATGCCCGGAGCCGCCGAGGCAGCAGTGACAGCTCAAATGTGGGAAGCTGCCTGGCTGGAGGGGGCTGGGGAAACGAAACCTGCCCCTACGCTGTCTGCCTGCTTGCTCCAAGGCTGCCCAGAAATGCTGGGTTTAGTTTTCCATGCTCCCTTGTCCCACTGAGGTCGCAGGCTGGGGGATGCTGACGGGAGGCAATGAGGTTTCCACAGGCTGGGGAGACACCCCAGGGCAGCTCTGTGCTCGGGGGGTGCTGCTGCAGGGACCAGGGACACCCCAATACCGGAGGGCACNACCCCAATACCGGAGGGCGCTCCTCAAGGGCTCAGGGGGGTGTCTCACATCGGGGTTTTCCATCTGCCTCCGCTGAAATGGGGTTTTGCTGTCACGCCAGGCAGAAGACACTGGGTTTGCCNTGAGGTCGCAGGCTGGGGGATGCTGACGGGAGGCAATGAGGTTTCCACAGGCTGGGGAAACCCCCCAGGGCAGCTCTGTGCTCGGGGGGTGCTGCTGCAGGGACCAGGGACACCCCAATACCGGAGGGCACCCCTCCAGGACTCAGAGGGGTGTCTCACATCGGGGCTTTCCATCTGCCTCCGCTGAACTGGGGTTTTGCTGTCACACCAGGCAGAAGACACTGGGTTTGGCCAACAGTCCTTGATGGGAATCCTTCTGCCTGGACACCTCAGAAGCTCCCAGAGGGGTCCAGAAAATTCTCCCTGTGTCCCATCGCAGCCAATGCCATGCCACAGGCAGGGGAGGCAGCCACATCCCGGCGGGCAGGGGTGACACTGGCAGGGTGGCACGACCCTGCCGGGCAGGTGGAGGTCCAGTGCCATCTCACTCTGCTTGCTGTGCCAAGCCTGGCGCTCCCCCAGCCCAGCGGAGGGCACGTGCCAGGAGGGGACCTTGGCCCTGCCCACGGCTCGCAGCAGCATCAGCCACTCGGTGGGGACAGGGAGAGGGGCTGCAGCCTGCGGGGTGGCACCTGGCATGCTGCACTCTGCCTGTGGAGGTTGGCACTGGCTGGGCAGGTAGGGCAGGGCAAAGTCTGCGCTGCTGCTTGTGCCGTCTGGCTTTTATCCTGCCAGGCCACCTCTGCCTTGCCTTTGCTGCTCTCCTCCTCCGCAGGCAGGCGGGAGGCCTGGCAGCATTCCTGCCCCGGCCGGGGTCTGCATCCAGCCCGGCTGTGCCCGTGCCGGTGCGGGCTGTGCCACACCTCTCTCTCAAGGCCTTCCGGCCCGGAGCCAAGCACTGTTTGTGATGCTGCTCATCCTCCCTGGTATCAGTTAGAGCAGAGCGTGTTTCCTGAGAAGAAAATGTCAGGAATCAGCTCAGCTTCTCCTCGGCAGAGAGGAGAAAGGAGCGTGCTGTGCCACGCAAGGCCCTGGCATTGCGTACCAGGGGCCGCCAGTGCATCTGGCAGAGGCGTCATCTCTGCCCACTTCTCCCCTCATCCCAGTGGCTTTTAAAGCAGCTCTTGCTGTCACAGAAACATCTCTTGTTCCAGCGCTGCAGAACCACTCTTTGTACTTTGAACAGGACGCTTGAATGCCAGGCAAGGCGCCAGGCGCCGACAGCCAAGGCAGGGAGGGAACAAGTGGCCCTGGCAGCAAGGAGCTGGAGTGGAGGTGGCAAACCCTGCTCTGCCCGTGGGGACGGTCCCTACACAGTCCCAGTGCTGGGTGGCAGCTGCCAGGCCCCTGCTGGCACCTGGGGGCCCCCTTGCCTGCACCCCAGCCCCACACGTGGTCGCCAGAGGGTGGGCACGTGTGTGTGGCAAGTCCCTGCCTGCCACACGTGGGTGTCTGCAGCCAGCCTGCTCCCGCCCGGCAGCACTTCATGGTTTTGGAGCGTGCCTGTAGATGCAGACGGGTTGAGTGTCCCTGGGGATGTGCTGTGGGGTGCCCCAGGTGCCCCAGCACCGAGCCGGGTTGGGCAGCAGAGCAGCAGTGCCAGGGCTGCCTTTGCCACCCCTGCAGTGTCCTGCTGCGATGGCGAGTGCAGAGCCCGGCGCTGAGGACGCAGCGGAGGCTGAGGAGGCCATCTATGAGGCGATGCCCTGTGAGAGGATGGAGCTGAGCCAGCGCCTGGCCGTGGAGGAGCTGCTCGCCACCGAGGCCAGCTACGTCCACAACATGCAGCTCTGCGTGTCCGACATCCGGGCACACCTCCAGAGGAAGCAGGTGACACGGGGCGCTGCCCGGGGGCTGGCGACTGCGGCGTGAATCTGCCCACAGCTATGAGATGCCCAAATCAGTGCAGGTGCTCCTGCCACCTTTCCATGCTCCCCATCACCAGCCACGCTCTGGGGTTGGAAGCACCTCGGGTCTGACCCCGTACAGCCACCCTATGTCTTTAACCCCGTCCTACTTGGGAGGCCAGACAGGTCTCAGCATTCCCAAAGCCTCCTGAAGCACAGCATCACTCCAGCTCCTGGGGTGTCCCAGGGGGCAGATAGAAGGTCAGCAGGAGTGCCTCTATGACACCTTCTCCACCTCCGATCCATTTGGCTTAGCCTGGGGCGTCTTTGTTCCCTTCAGCTGCCTGAGCTTGACCTGGAAGGACTCTTCTCTAACACCGACGACATCCTGCACGTCTCCAGACGGTTTCTGAAGGGTCTGGAGGCCACGGCCGGCCAGGGGCAGGAGCAGCTGCTCTCCATCAGTAAGTGGGGCAGTGCCAATGGCTGCCCCGTGCCCACCCGTGCGGGGGGCGTGCCAGCCCAGCCCCCTGCCCTGCCACCTCCTGCTCCTGGCAAGGCTGACCTGCAGACAGTGATGGGGACAGCACCATGCCCAGCTCGGCAGGGTGCCCAGGGGGCAGAACCCTGCCCTGGCACGCTTGGCATTGCTCCACAGGCTTCGCCCTTCCAGCAGGCTGGGGAGAAACCCCTGCCTTCTCTGAGCCCCTGGGAAAGGACCCTCCTCTCCAGCCCCCCTCTCCTTCCCCAGGCACCCTGTTCCAGGAGTTCAAGGAAGAGATGGAGACTGTCTACAAGACCTACTGTGCCAGCTATGACCACGCCCTGCAGCTGGTGGAGAGCTACCGCAGGGACCCCCGGCTGCAGGAGGAGATCCTGGACACCCTGAATGCCACCGTGTAGGTCCCTGCTGCTGGGCCACCGCCTCCCTGTCCCTGTTTCACACCCTGGCTTTGCCCTTCTCCTCTCTGGACAAGCTGCCTGCACGGATCCGTGTCACCAGGCTGGGTGTCATATCGTGGCCACCACCTCTGTGGCATTTCCTGGTGTAATCCCCGGCAGCCTGTCCTGGACCTTTGGCTCATAATCTTTTATGATGGATCCCAAATTAAGGGATGGGTGACATGCACAGCTGCTGCCTTCCCCACATTGAGCAGAGAGACACAGGCTGGCTCGGGGGGGCATGCCAAACCCCTCCTGAACTATCAGGGGGGCCACAAACGCTGTCAGAGCCAGGAGAAGCAGGAGTGGCAGTGGAGGAGCTCCTGGGATTTGCTGCTTAGGGCACAGGCGATGTGATTCCCAAAGAGAGATGCCTTCCCTGTGGGTGGGAAGGGAGACACGCTGCCAACACCCTCCCTCCCTGCTGCCCACGGAGCAGGCTCTGGTCCCGTGCCCCAGGGCAGGACAAGCACAGGGGGGCAGGACACCCAGCCAGGGCTGGCACTGCCCTCGGGGCTGGCAGGGACAGAGTCCCCCTGCAGCTGCAGAGGAGCAGGGCTTCACAGCCAGAAATGCCCCACAGCATCTGGGCTGCTCTCTCCCAAAAACGCTGCCAGGGAAGCTGTGGAGAGCAGCAGGGCAGGAGGGCAGCGCCGCACACCAGCCCTGAGCAATTCCTTCTCCATCAGGCCTCACACGGGCGCGTCCGACCTCAGCTTCTTCCTGGTGATGCCCGTGCAGAGGGTCACCAAGTACCCTCTGCTGCTGGGGAAGATCCTGGAGAACACCCCGAGCGGTGCCAGCGCCCACTCAGCCCTGCAGGCAGCGGTTCGTGCCATGGCCCGGGTCAATGCCAACATCAACGAGTACAAACGGCGCCGGGAAGTGGGTGAGTGGCCAGGGCCTCGGTGCAGGTGGGGGGCACAGCACCCAGCCCACCCCCAGGGGTCTCCTGCGCCCTAATTCCCACTTAAATCAATTCAAAGCTCTCCTGCCCTCCACTTAACCCTGCCTGGTGGAGCTGCAGACTCTGTGCAGGCAGCTCCTGGAACCGCTCTGGTCCTGTAAGTGCCACTCTGGGCAAGATGGGAAGGCTGCAGGAGCAGGGTGGCATGGAGGGGGCTGAGGACAAAACCAGTCTGTCCACATTCCTGGGGCTGGGGAACAGGGAATAACAGTCCTGCCCTTGGGATAGGAGAAATCAGGCTCCCCACAGATGGGAGCTCGCCCTTCTTTTTGCTTTCCCTAGTCCTTTCCTTCTTTGACGTGGCTTCTACTTATCCTGTTATCAGCCCCTTGCGCCGCTCACCTTCGTTGCCTACTCAGCCACGAGGCCTCCTCCTCTGATCTTTTCTCCCCCTATTTTTGTGTCCTCCCACCCCGAGGCAGCCACCAAATACAACAAGGCCGAGCACCTGACGCTGCGGGACCGCCTGGCGCGCCTCAACACGCACTCCATCGCCAAGAAAACCACGCGCCTCAGCCGGCTCCTCATGCACGAGGCCGGCATCGTGGCCAAGGTGGGCAGCCCTCACCCCCTGCCCTCACCCCGGCGCCTGCTGCCCCTCCTTGGCTCCTTTCTGGGGCATTTTGCTGCTCCCGAAGTGCCTCCACGGCAGAACGCAGGGCCGGCAGGGTTGTTGCCGCCTCCCGGTCCTCCCTCACCCCAAGGAGCAGTGGGGTAGCAGGGATGCAGGGACACGCCTCACTCCCCACCCCAGAGCATTGCAGGGCAGCGCTTTGGCCCCCAAAGGACCTACAGGATCCTTGCCCCCCTCCCCAGCAAAAGGAAAGACACCCCAGTGCTCCCCAGCACCACGACCACACCAAGAGCCTTGTTGCTGCCTGCACTTTTCCAGGCTCCTGGAGCCCCCCAGGGTCTGCCCCGCCTGCCCCAGCCCTGTGAGCTCCAGGCAGGTGCCAGGCTGCTGTTTCAGCCCCCAGTGATGGGTGTCAGCCCTGCCCATGCTGGTGACAAGCTGCCTCTCTCCTTACAGACTGAGGACAAGGAATATGACGACCTGGAAGAGAAGTTCCAGTGTGTGGCATCCAGTGTGGCCACGCTGAAGGAGAACGTGGCATCCTACCTGGGACATTTAGAGGTAAAACCTTGACCACTGGCCAGGGGTTGGCCCCATCCCCTCAGGAGCTGTTCCTTGGCATTGTGGAATACTTTCAAGCCCTGTGGAAACCAGGAGGTGTTGGGGATGTTCAGGGATTTGCAGCTGAGCTGTTGTGTCAGGGAGTTGCACAACATCCAAGGATTGCCCAGGTCCAGGGGAGTTTAAAGCAAAGCTGAGGCTTTGACAACACTGTCTGAGCTGGTGTCATTTGAGAATAATCTGTCCTTAAACTTATCATTATTTCAAGGTCTTAAATGATTGAAAAGGCCGGGTGATGTTCAGCCTGGGAATTCTTGCTTTAATAATGTGTATAAGGCAGAAATGTCCCCAGATCAGGCCTGTCAACAAATTGCCCTTCTGAAATCACCTGGGTCAGCAGCTGCTATGAGAGACTCATGTAAGTCCCTTGGGGCATCTGAGGAAAATGAAAGCCTGAGCGCTGGCAAAACATGCAATCCCCAGACACAGCATTATCAGGGAAGTTCTGCCGAAGGTTCAGCAGCAATTCCTGGGCTGCACAGACCTTGCAGGAAAAGATTGACAAGGGCTGCCCGCACAGGATTATTGGGAAGGAGGCAAGGAGTGTGGTGCTTCCCCCCTTGCAGGCGTTCCTGCTGCCCGCCCCACACCAGTGTGACCTGCAGATGGACCAGGGACCTGCCCAGCAGCAGCGCCGCCTCTCAGAGCTCCTCCAGAGCACCGTGTTCCCGGAGTTTGTGAGTGCTCCTTCCCCGCACATCCCCTTCAGCCCTCCCACCTCGTGCCAGGGCACAGCCAGGAGCTGAGGGCGCCCCAGTGTCCTCAGAGTGCCCCAGAGCCCAGCTTGGCAGGCAGAGCCAGGAGCGAGTAACAGGATCCACCAGCAGTCCCTGGCACACGAAGTGAGGGAGCAGCTCCAGGGAAGAAGGGAGGGCAGGGACAGAGACGCGACAACAGCAGAGCTCCTGAGCCCTTCCAGGGCTGGGATGAGCTGCAGTGTCTGTCTGATGGGCATCCAGGGAGGTGGGGAGGAGAGCAGAACACCCCAAGGCAGGGACAGAGGGCCCTTAAATGGGCTCTGGGCAGAGCTGCGGGGACAGACTCGGCTCTGAGCCGTTAAAGGGTCCTGCCCGGCTGTTTGCACGGAGCACAAATTTGGAATTGTGTCGGGAATGACTGCTCCCTCCCAAGGGTTTGTGTTGGTTGGCATCCTGTGTGCCCTCAGGGAAAGGTGTCCCAGGTGCCCCCCACTCCACACAAACCCCTCCACAGCCCCCCAAGCCTCTTCCCCCCACCCCTGTGCTGGCAGCTGCTCCTGTCTGGGGGCCTCACGTGGCAATCGGGGCTCTCTCACCTGGCAGAAGCGGCGCGTGGACAGGCTGGTGTGGCAGCCCCTCTGCAGCCTCGCAGACATGCTGGAGGGGCCCCAGCAGCTGGTCAGGAAGCGCCTGGACAAGCTGCTGGACTACGAGGAGATCCAGGAGAGGAAGAGCGAGGTGGGCAGCGTGAGCTACGACGAGGAGGCGGCCATGAACACCTACCTGGCCATCAATGACCTGCTGGTGGCCGAGCTGCCCCAGTTCAACCAGGCGGCCGTGCAGCTCCTGGGGCAGATCCTGCGCTCCTTCAGCGCCCTGCAGTTGGACTTGGCTGCCCAGGTCCTGCACCATGCAGAAAAGGAGCTGGAGAAGGTGAGTGGGACCCCTCAGGCACATGAGCTGAGCCAGAGCTGCCTTCTCCAGGTTTGGGAGATCCCTCGGACATCAGGGCGCTGAAGGTTTGCTGTGGCCCAGCTGCCCTGGCAGACACACGTTTGGAAGGATCTGTGAGGATCTCACTTCCTTCCTGCCTGGGGGAAGCCAAATTTTCTCTTCTGAACTCTCAGAAACTGTCCTGCTTTCTGTTTGTGGACACTACCGGTAATTTATTGATGTGCTGCTGTCTGAGAGATCAGTGTGAACTCGGAACTGCTGAGAGCCCCATGCCAGGAAGGCAGGGAGGAAAAAGGCAGCTCCTTCCTCGGCCTGGGGAACAGCCTCCCCCGACCCCATCCCCTGGGAGATGTCTCCCAGAGCTCCTCACTGCTCGGGACTCTGAGCCTGATGGTTGTAAATACGGGGAGTGAGGGCTGTCAAAAGCCCGGGGGTGGAGCACAGCCCTGGCCTGAGCCAGGACCAGGGGAATAACAAGGTGCAGCTCAAAGCCAGAGAGGAGCACCTTTGATCCCCTGTGCAAGGTGAATTTAGTGGTCAGGTCTGGCCTCTTGCTTTCTCACCCCCTTTTTTCCCTCCTGCTTCCCTCCTGCCCCTACCCAGAGCTCTTCCTCTCTCAGAGCCCTCCCTGATCCCAGTCTGTCTCCACAGCTGCCCCATGGCCACATGCCCCTGCCCAGCTTCTGGAAGGTGGTGGAGGACAGCCTGCAGCAGTCGGGTGCGCAGCTCCGTGCCTTCTGCCAGGCCTTTGAGACCGTCACTCCGAGCCCTGGCACACAGGTAGGGGCTGGGCAGGGCACGTCTCAGCCCAGCTGGGTACAGAGGGAGCTTGGGCTGTGGCTTCCCGGCGCACAGAATCCCCCTGCTGGGACGGCTGGCTCAGAACGTGGCCCAGGGGGTTGCCGCAGTATTTCCCCCAAGCCCCTGAGAGCAACGGCTGGGGATAACCAGGGATGAAACAGCTCAGCTCTGCTGCTTCTGGACACTCATCTCCAAACCTGGGGGTGGAGCAGGGAGCGTGAAGGAGTTTCTCCTCCTAACCTGGCCCTGGGTGGTTGTGCAGAAGGGAGAGCAGGGGTACCTGGAGGGCCTCAGTACCCCGTGTGTCTCATCGAATGCTCCTGTGCTCGTGCTCCCCACCAGCCTCTGACCCCTGCTGAGGAGAGGAAGGTCCTTTCCCTTGTGAGCAAGCACGGCCCAGACAAGCTTTACCAGGTGACCAGCAACGTCAGTGGCAGCAGGGACTTGGACCTGACCTTGCTGAGGGGACAGATCGTGGCTCTGCTGCAGAGCGCCGACACCAAGGGCAACACCAGCAGGTGGCTGGTGGATGCTGGAGGTACTGTGAGCACTGTGGGCAGCCTCTCCTCCCCCTGGCACCAGGGCCAGATTCACCTGAATCATTTCCGCATCCTGGGTGAAACAGCAGGCCGTGCTCTCCTGGGTGCTCCCTTCCAGGCTGTGCTCAGCCCAAGGCCACCTCGGCTTTGCCATCAGCTGTGAGGTTCAGCTGTCCTGACTGACTCCCCAAGGGAGCACTCGTGAAGTGTCATGGCTGGGAAAGGAGAATCCATGCACACAGAAACATATGGAATCCCTTTTTTTGGCTGGGATTTCTCCTGGGCATCCCCTAGTGATGGACTAGTTGGAGTGGGGCTGCTGTGCCGTGCCAAACAGGCGAAATGTCATTCCTGTCTCCTGCAGCCAGTCCTGCATGTGCCAGGCAGCAGGGCCCCATGCCCTGTGTGTGTCCCTGTCCTGCAGGTCCCCGAGGGTTTGTCCCTGCTGCAAAACTCCGGCCCTACAGCCCGGCACAAGTCCAGCAGCCTGGGCTGGACCTGCTGACCCTGGACAGCGGCACAGAGAGGAGACATTCCTATCAATTCCCTGAAGCTCCCAGGCCACAGGTGGCCACCTTCACCCCAACATTCCAGGTGAGAGTGGGGGACACCCCCGGGGCCATTTCTAGCAACCCCACCGGCTCCCTGCTAGTCCTTGTGTGGGTGGGAAGGTGGACCTGCTTTTCCAGGTGTCCTCCTTGTCAGGACCAGGGTGGACAGGGCAAGAGGACTGTCCTTGGTGTGTCCCCAGCCCCTCCATCCACAGCTCTGCTGTGGGCTGTCCAAATGCAGCCCTCACGACGGCCCAAACAGCAGGAGACGCTGCTCATGATAAACCTGAGGCCCAAGCTGTGGGTCTGCCTCGAGATGTGATTTCAGATATCTCAGAATTGCCTGTCCTGCCACATCCTTCCCCGCTGACTCCCGGCTCCAGCAAGGGCTTCCTCCCTCCTTCCTTCCCTGCCTTCCGCAGGTGGTGGCCGGCTTCTCCTTCAAAGCCAGGAGCCTGCAGGAGGTGACCCTGCAGGCAGGGCAGCCCGTGCTGGTGCTGGAGCCCCACGACAAGAAGGGCAGCACGGAGTGGAGCCTGGTGGAGGTGAACGGCCAGAGGGGCTACGTGCCCTCCAGCTACCTGGTGACCGTCCCCGTGCAGGACCCCGCGGGCTGGAGCCTGCCCGTGTGAGCGTGGCCAGCCCGCGCCGAGGGCACAGGATGGGAGCAGCCAGCTTGGCACCTGAGGGCACCTCACAGGAGATGCTGGAGAGAGGCAGCCCCCGGCTGGGAAGGTGGTGGGAGGCACCTGGGGGACACAGCCCGGGGATGTGGGCACGAGGATGGCGCTCGGGAGGTGCCTTGTGACGGGAGGTGTGAGGGCACCGGGTCCCGTGGGAGTGTTGGCACAAAGCAAAGCAGCACCGGGCGGTGAGGGCAGGTGGCTGCACTTACCCAGGGGTTTGCTGAAACCCCTGCAAGTGGCAAATGTGTCCTGGGGGAGACGAGGCGGTGGCGGCCCTGGTTAGAGCAGGACTGAGCAGCGAAGGTGCAGCACTGCAGAGGGGTGCTCGGCCAGGCATGGGGCGCTGGGACACCTGGGCACTGAGCACCTGGGCACTTGGGCGCTGGGCAGATGGGCACTGAGCACCTGAGTACCTGAGAAACTGGGCATTTGGGCACTTTGGGCACTGGGACACCTGGGCCCTTGGGC
>WBMY01007063.1:201169-214004 GCA_013397315.1 Donacobius atricapilla | reverse complement strand
GGTCTGGGGGATTTAGAGGGATCTTGGGGGATGGAGGTTTGGGGAGGGGGGGTGGGGGGGTGCGACAGCGACAGGGGGCTCGGTGCTGCGGGTCGCCGGCTCCGAAATGTGGATGGGCTGTGCTCTGGACGGAGCTGGGTATTAAAATCAGATTAAGGCTCCTTGGCAGCTCCGGCGGGATCACGAGAGCGAGCCGTGCTGGCTATAGGGCTCGCATGCTTTTCCATTTTGGGGGCTGCAGGAGAGGCGCTATACAATAAAGCGGGCAGGAGCCGGGGCTGAGCCCGAGCACGGCCGCGCATTTCGCAGTCAGCTGGATGAGGCTGCTGCAAGTGGGAAGAGTTTTCTGTAGTTATGTATCATCCCCCCGACCCTTCACTTTCATAACCACGGATTACAAAATAGCTCTGATTGTGAAGCGAGCACATTCATCCCAACCCTTGCTCTCTCTCTCTCTCTCACCACTTGAGCCCCGCGATTGCAGACAGGCAGGAGCGTGTGTGTTGGTGGGGGAACAGCAGCGGGGCTAATCCTGCCGCCGTTTGGGTTCAAAACAAACCCGGTAAAATCAGATTTGCGTTGTGCCAGACAGAGCCAGGCAGGGCTCGCCACCAGCCAGATTGATGTAGTCCCGGCACCTCTGCTCCTTGCACCAGCGCCAGAGCGCTCCGGCTTGGCACGGGACCGGGCGGCTTCGGGGGGCAGAGCGGGGGGGAGGCAGCCTGGCTTCTCAACCAAGAGCTGCCCACAGGTTGATTACAGCAGGAGGGGCAGGAAAGCTGAGAAGCGGGCCGAGATTTTGCAAGCGGTTTGCGGGGTTTTTTTCCATTTTATTATCGCTGCGGGAGCCGTCGGCTGGCTGTGCGGGACGCTGTCCCTCGGAGCGGGCTGCTTGTGCGGGATGCCATCCCCTGGAAGTACAGCGGAAAGGCTGCGGCTCCCACCTGCCCCACTGCTCCCTGAGCAGGTGAAAGTTCCTGCCTCCACCTATGATAACCCTCCCGTTCCCCGCGGGTTAACCATGACATGGAAAAAAAAAAAAAACCCTTATGGCTGCAGCACGTGCCCGGAGCCTTGTTTCTCTTTTTCTTCGTTTTTTGGTCAGCGTTTGATGTGCCAATTTAAGAATCTTCTTCCAAAAAGGGACTGCTAAGGGAGGGGGTAAGAAAAAAAAAAAAAAATCCTAGGAATTGTCATCCCTCTCTGGTGCAAGCCCACCATGTTGTGAACATTCCCCGGAAAATTTGGAACTGTGAAATGGCCTGTGCTGAAAGGAGACCGCGTTGATGAAACGTAGTTGGCTGCGTCCCCTGTTTTCTCTCCCTGTCCCCGGCGTGCTCTCTGCTGGAGGGAGCAGCGCAGGTAGTCTGCAGGTAGTCTGCAGGTAGACTGCTCTGAAGTCTGCAGGTGCGGGAGGACAGGAGCAGCCAGGGCACCGCTGCAGCTCCCGTGCAGCCCCTCCGTGCTCTCCCATCCGGCGCCTGCTTTCGATAATTCCATTTCCTCTTCTGTCCCCATGTGCGCTGAGAGGCTCAGGGCTGGGATGGGGAGAAAAGAGAAGGAAAAAAGAAGAAAAAACGCCCCTACCCCCAGCTATGATTTGCATGCGTTTGCCTAAGAGCCGCCTGAAGTTGTAAGCATGTGTTGTGCTTGTACCTTAACCTCTGATGAAAGTGGGGGAAGGCTCCAGCCCGGGCTCTGTCACATGCTGCCTTCTAACTGGGAGCGGGAGGCGGGCCGGGCTGGCGCTGACGTCTCTCCCCAGTACTACTGTACGAGCCTCTGCTTACAACTGGGTTCCTGACACCTCTGTGGAGCCCCGGGGCTGCTTCCCCAAAGAGCCCGGCACGAGAGCGCATCACCCCGAGAGGCTGCGCTGCCAGGAGGCCACGAGATGATGAATAGGAGCCGTTCCCTCCATGGAAATTTTGAGGAACTGGGACTCTCCTGCTCTCTCGCCCATGCTCCTCCCCAGCCCTTCTTGCTTTTGCAGTCGGTTTTTGAGGAAGGCGCGGTTGGTGCAGGTGCCAGGTGATCCCTTCCTCTCCAGGGGAGGGATCCTGAGCGAGGCTCTCTGGAAGGTTTGGCAGGGGGATCTGCATCAGTCCCTTCTTCACAAGGGTTTGTGCTGAGGGTGCCTGCTAACCTCTATTTACATATCGAGGACAGCGATGATTCACATGGTACCTGCATTGCTACAGAAAGAAAATCAGGGTTTTTCACTTGATATCTGCCTTTCTCCTGCCAACTCCTTTTTTCTTTTTTTTTCTCTAATTTTTTTTTTTTTGCAACAAAAAGAAAAAAAGTGATTTTGTTCCTCTGCGCCTCAAAATGTGTCATTTCTGGGCCTGCTTAATCCATTTTGTGCAACTCTGCTGCTCAGAGGTTTGAAGCTGGCTGTAGCTGGTTCATCTGCTGGCACCAGGCGCTGGGAAGTGCCAGCCAGGCAGCTCTGCCCAGAGCACCGCGGAGCAGCTCTCAGCATCCCTGCGAGAGGCTGGAGCACTGTGGCTCTCACGGCTTCAATTCCTTTAAAAACCCCAAACAAAGAGCAGCAGGAGGGGAAATAATAATAATAATATTAAAAAAAAAAACCACCAACCCAGGCTGCTTCTCGGAGGGATGTTTAAAGATCGCATGAACTGAAATACAATATTCCCTCTTTAACTTCCCAGCCTTCTGCTAACAGCTTAATCCATCGATGAGTGCAGGAGGCACAGCGAGCCCGCGCTGGGTTGGCATTTCTTGTGATGAAGTGGGGATGCATCCCTAATTTCTGATAGTCCTCAGTGAGCTGGCCGATATCCTGCTTTTTCTGTGGCTTTTCTCTCGAAGATCTGGGGTGGGTTTGGACAGCAGACAGCCTGAGGGCCTGTGCAAAATGCATCCTCAGCTGCATTGCTGCAGCGTGGGTCGAAGGGCTGCTGCAGTGGCAGGGCTGGAGAAGGCTGAAGTTTCCTGGGAAGCAGGGTGGCTGTGTCCTGGTGGCTGGCACCCTGCTGGAGCAGGGCTTGGAGCGTGCTGGGGGTGCTGGTGGCCGTCCCCACCACAGCAGAGGCTGCGGAGGCTGGCGGGCACAGCAGAGTCTGAGCTGAGCCAGGAGGGAGGGAGCAGCCGGCAGCAGCTGGAGGGAGAGCAGGGCTGGGCTGGACACGGCCCCTCAGGGCCTCCCCGCACACCTGCCTGCCTTGCCCCCGAGTTCTGACCCGTGTCCCCCACCCTGGCAGTGCCCCGGGGGTGCCCCACGCCGGGGTTTTCCCTCGCCTGCCTGCCTGCGCATCCCTGCCCCGCTCTCCTGCCGTAATGGAAAAGGCACCTCTCCAACAGGTGAATAATTAAGGGCTCAACGAGGGCCTCCAGCAAAGGGAGCTTTGTGAGGGAGAGGGATCTCTCTCACATTAACCTTTCCAATGTCAAAAGCCTTTTTGTAGGGAGGAACTCCACTTACACGAGCTCTTTGGCACGGATGGTTGTCTAATTAAAAATGCTCTGGGAATGCCCCTTCCAACCCCAAACTCCTGGTTTTGGGGAATGGGTCCCGTGTCCCTGGTGCAGGGCTGGGGACAGGGATGCCACGGGCTGGCTCCTGGCAGATGGTTTGTTGTGGTGCCAGGGGCAGGAGCCCACCAGGCTCTGAGATCCCCTTTGGTGGGGCTGGGGGCTGGGGCAGAATGGGGGAGCTGCAGTGCTGTGGTGACAGGACAAGGAGAATGGATCCCAACTGAAGAGTAGGGTTAGAGTAGATACTAGGAAAAAATCCTTCCCTGTGAGGGTGAGGAGGCCCTGGCACAGGGTGCCCAGAGAAGCTGGGGCTGCCCCTGGATCCCTGGCAGTGCCCAAGGCCAGGTTGGACAGGGCTTGGAGCAGCCTGGCACAGTGCAAGGTGTCCCTGCCCATGGCAGGGGAGTGGAGTAGATGAGCTACAAAGTCTCTTCCAACCCACACAGTTCTATGATCCCATGAAGGACATAATTCCCCCTGGCCAGCCTGTGCCGGCCCCATGGAGGCTTGGGGACATCCCTGGGCTGGGGCAGGGGCACAGTGCCGGGCCAGCCCGTGCTGCTGCCGCCAAATGCCACCACCAAAGGCACCCCTTGCGCACGCCCATGGCGCTGGGGAGATGGTGCCACCAGGGCGAGTGGCCCCGTCCCTGTGGGGCCGTGCAGCACTGGCTGTGTCGGGGAGCGCTGACCCCAGAGATATCCCCAGAGATGTCCCCAGAGATGCCCCCGGGGATGTCCCCAGAGATGTCCCCAGAGATGTCCCCGGGGATGTCCCCAGAGATGACCCCAGAGATGTCCCCACGCGTGTGGCGCTGGCAGGGCCTCGGCCGCGGCCGCGTTTGCCGGAGGAATCGGCTCCAGGCTCCCGCAGCTGAGCCCTGCTCCATGGCAACCCGGAGCGGGCTTATATTTCTCGTGACTGCTTGGCAGCCTGAAGTGATTTCGCAGGGGGGGAACTCTGTGCTCGCCGGAGCCGCCGCCAGCGCGGCCGTGCCGGGGTGACCGCCACGCCGCCGGAGCTGTGACCTCCAGCTCCCAGGGCAGCCCCTTCCCACAGCAGCGGGCAGCCTGCGAGGGCAGGAGCCCACCACCACCACCACCGTCTCGCCAGCACCTGCACCAGGATGTTCTGAGCTGCCTGCGCTGGAGAAAGGAGCCAGGGACTAAAGGTTGAAGTTAATGGGGCGGGCGGTCAGGTGAGGTAGTGACCTATTTCCAGGGGCACCGGCACCGTAGGCACTGGGTGATGGTCCAGCCAATGTGTTTCCCTTCCCTTATCGCTCGGCCGTTCTGCTTTTCAGCACTTTTCCTGAACTCTGGCTCGCGAATTATTATTTATCTATTTATGGCGGTTGTGTTTTTTTCCCCTTTTTCTTTCACTAACGGGAGCTTCCAAGAAACGCCAGAGGACTTTGCACAGATCTGGCGGCGCTCAGGGTCTTGTCAGCCCTGTCCTCATCCAGCCCCGTCTCACTGCACTTCCCCACGTGGAGGCAACAGCCAAGGCCGAGCTGCTGCATTAAACCGGTTCACTTCTGAATTAACGCAGGGAAAAGTAAAAGCTGGAAATCTCCTTCGGCCCTGGGAGATCTGGGAAGCCCCCGGGGGAGGCGTTCTCCATGCGGCGAGGGTGGTAACTGCTGGTGGGGATTGTGGGGACACGGTGGCAGCCCTGGGGACACCCCTGGGGACACGGCCCCATCCAGTAGCCAGAGTAACCTTTGATCTCTGCCGGCTCTGAGCCGTGTGGGGCTCAGGGAGAACACTTCCCTTATCTCCCATCCGCCTGGCCCGAGGCAAAGCCGGCAGGCACTGCGAGCTGGGTGGGCACCCCAGCACCGTCCTTGGGGGAGGATGATGATGCTGAAGGGTGCTAAGAGGAGCTTTTTACATCTGTGTCCCCTCTGTCTCCATGCGCACCCAGCAGCTGGCGAGAGGAGCCTGGCGATGGGGACAAAGGCTGGAGAGACCATGGAGGGCTGATGTGACACTTCTCCCTTCCCCTGGGATGAGCAGCACATGCTTTATATGGATGTTTTTGTGCTGAGGTGGCGCCTCAGGCTCTTGCAGGGGACTACAGTTGCAGGGCAGCAGCATATCTTCACTGAGATGCATTTTCTGAATTCTTCCTGCGCGCCCTGCGGCCGCAGCCCCTCTGCTGAGCCAGCGCAGGGCCAGGCCCCTGGGTTCCTGTTTCAGTTTGCTGTGAGTTTGACTCGGAGAGCAGAAGCTCAGCGCTGCTGTCACCTCTGCTCCCCCCCTTTGTCTGGGGAGGCTGCAGGACCCGCATTGTCCCCGGCATACCGGGGGAGCGCTGCGGGAAGTGTCATCCTCTCGCCCCCGCTGCCAAAAGCTGCCTTCCCCACCTATTCCCCGAGGAACCCTCATTTCCTAAATTTCATGGACGTCAAGAGCAAGGAAATCCTGTGGCGAGGGCCGAGCGTCCTGAGCCGGGGCTGGGGCGGCCGTGGGGATGGAAGGAAGCCCAGCCGCCTCTCCTCATGCTTGTCCTCCCCCCTCCTGCGCCGTGCAAGGGGGGGATGTGGCTTTCCCAAGGGACAGCTGGGGACCTGGCCGTCCTGCCACGAGGTGACCCCGGGCTGAGCAGCCCCAGCTGTCCCTGGGGGTGCAGGGGAGCTGCCGAGCAGCGATTTTGCTGAGCCTTTCTTTAGCCAAGTTCCTAGGTACGAGGGAGCCGTGTTTTTGTTTTTGCATGAAGAAAGTGCATCTGTAGCTGCAGGGTGTTCAGGAGGCTGCCATGACCCCTTGCGTGCACGCAGGGCTGGCAGGGTTGGAGCTGAGACCGGCGCTGGTCACACCGGGGCCGTGGCTGTGCGCATGGCAGGGCGACAGCGAGGAGCTGGAGGTGACAAACACGGCACTCGTGGCTCCCCTGGAAGGATGAAGCAGGGCCAGGCTGGCTCTCTGTCCCCTGCAGAGGCCAGACCCCGTGGCAGCGCGGTGCGGTGACACTGCTGGGCACAGTGGCCGTGGCCCTTTGCTCCGCGTGTGATGCCCAGGCAGAACCCGCACTCCTGGGCTGGGAGCAGGGCGAGATCCCACTGCCCGTGTGTGGGATGGGGGCTTGCAGGCAGAGCTGCTCTTGCTTCACGCCAGGTGAGCTGCCAGCACCCCCTCCTGCCCTCACGGGGTGCTCCCCGGGCGCCGGCGCGGCGCGGCTGAACTTTGTCCAGCTTCAGTCCTCTGTCCTGATTTCTTGGCACTTTCCCTGCCTCGGTGCAAATGTTTGCAACTTCCACGGGCCTTGGCTTCCAGCTAATTAAACTGTGCGTTCCTGTTGGCTCCCTGCAAACCGAGGCTGCCGAGCTGCTTCCCTTTGCCCCCGGACTCGGGGACCTGCCTGCCCGTGCCAGGTGTGTGCGGCTCAGGGCCACCGTCCCACATCTTAATGACAGGAGGATTTTCAAACCTCCCCTCCCACAGCATCAACCCCAGAGCTCTGCAGAGCTGGAGATTTAAGCCACCAGCATCGTTTCTCCTTTCGAGCAGGCTTGCACACAGTCACGACCAAACCGTGCTGATAATGAAAAGAAAAAAAATCGCAATTTTTTTTTTCTTAAAAAGGAAGTTTCTGTTTCTGTGTGGGCCCCACAGGGAGCCTGGCGCATGCGGGTTTCGAGTGCTAGAACCCATTTCCCAGGTAACAGAACTCAAGCCTGTGAGAACTGTGTGGTTTTCTCAGGCTGAAAGGTTGGATGGTATTTGAGCTGCCTCTTTTTTTCCCTTGTTGCCATGTCCTTTTAAGAAGGAATAAGTATGTCTATTTATATATATTTTGAAAATGAAAGCACGTGGCCCGTGTCCCCAGAAACCCTCACGGTTCATGTTGTCACCCAGCTCTGGAGGGGACACTGCTCTGCTAGTGACCACCCCCCAGCCCACCCCAGCAGCTGAAACTGGGGAGCAGCCCCTGGAGCTTGGGGTGAGCCGTGGTGGGTGTGCAGGGACATTCTCTTGGGAATTCTCCATTGGACCAGAGGCTTCGGGATGTCCAAGTGGATGCAGCAAGAAGGAAGTTGGTAGCTGTGAGGAGGGCAATGTCATGGAGGGAATGTTGGGACGGCGTGGATGGGAAGGATTTCCTTCCTTCCTTTCCTCCTGTTGACTCCTCCTGCCTGTGCTGTGAGCGGTGCTGCCTGGCCTGCCTGCGCTGCTGGTTTCTCCATTCTGCCAGGGCATTTGAGGTGCAGAGTGGTTTCCCTGGGGAGAAATGGGAACTGCTTGCCCTGGCTGCCTCCTCTCAATGTCCACCTCGGTGTCCACCAGTGCCCATCTGCCCAGAGGAGCTGGAAACCCGTCTGCACATCCAGCTGAGTCGAAAATACATGAAAGGCAGATTATCAGGGGGAGACTGCCCTCATCTCTGCTGCTTGCTTATGGCAGTGCAAGGACCTGGAAATACAGCTTTCAAGTTTCTCTCTGTATTTATGTAACCCAAACGAACTCTTTTTTGGAAAGAGCCACTCTGTCTCATTTAGATACCTAAATATAGCAGCTGCTCTGGAGGGAGGATTAGCCTGCCACTGCCCTGGCGGGTATGGGACCTTTGTGCACGGGTGTTATGGGGAGTTTAAACCTCATCCAGTGGGGCCTGGGGGGATTATTCCCCTTGCCATTATCAGAATGTGCTTGCAGTGTTCGGTTCAGCGGGGAGCTCACTCACGGCAGTGGCCGGGTTGGGAAGCACAAACCTGTGGAGATGTGGGCTGCAGGGTTTTTCCTTTTGAGGCCAGGGCCCATCTCTGCCCAAATGCACTGTTTGTTGTTGTGCCATCACCCTCCCCTTGGAGGGAGGATCTGTGCTCCGAAGCAGAGCTGAGCTGCGGGGTGAAACCTCCACATCCAGCCCTGCCAAAGGGCCCCGTGGGGCTGCAGCACCTTGGGGTGACCAGACAGGAGAGGAATCACCCCCACAACGTGGCACTGGGTGGAAAGGCAGGGAAGTGTGAGGGTCCTTCTGCCCATAGGTGCACCTCAGGCAGGAAAGCCCTTGAGCACCTTTAGGGAAAGGTGTGGGACCCAGCCTTTGAAATGCCAGGCCGAGGGACACCCCACAGGTGCCATTTCCCTTTGCCAGGGATGTTCGTGGGCATGCAGGGACACCCACCCTCCTGGGCACCAGGGCCTGGGCATCTCTCCCGGCTGCAGGTGTTGGCAGAATCCGGGCACCGTGCACATCCCATGGGCCCACTTGTGCTCCTTCACTCACACCAGAGCTCTTTGCCTTTGGAGTGAGCACAGGAGATGGGTCTGACCGTGTGCTGTGGGGGGCTCTCGTGCCCGCCCTGGCACCAGCCAGGCTCGCACCTCGCCCCAAGCATTGACGGAAACTCAGTTTCTCCGAGGCGCACAGGGCGACCTTTGCTTTTGTCCTGTGACATTTGCAGCTGCCCTGCGGTGAGGGTGCCGTGTCCCTTCCGAGGAAGCGGGGAGCAGCTGTCTGAGTGTGTGCTGGCGTCCCGGGGACTTGAGGACACACGCTGCAGGACTCTGCAGCTGCCTCGTTTGAAGAGCGCGGAGAGAGAACACCCTTGTGTCCCCCTCCGCTCCCTCCTGCTCTGCGGCGCTGACACAAGAGCATCTCCCCGGCCTGGTGCTGCTGCTGCAGGGGCTCCTCGGGGTTTGGGGACACACGGGAGCCGCCCCGTGTTTTCCTGCAGGAAAGCAGCGGGGCCCCTCCGCTGTCTGAGCGCTGCCCCTACGCTTTCGGCGGTGCTTCCTTGGCACACGGCGGCTCTGGCTCCCTGCGTGCCCCCGAGCTGTGCAGCCCGTGGTGGGCAGGCTCCTCTTCCCCCCTGCCACCCCCCCGTGGGGGCAGGAGCCACCTGGGCAAACCGTGGGCACCCCAGGGACGTGTCAGCGAGCACCTGGCTTCACAGCGCGCCCTTGGACACCCTTGCCAGCCCCGGTGCGGTGTCCCCTCAGCTGCCATCGCGCAGCAGGGCCCAGGCAGGTCCTGTCAGGGCGATGCCCTGCTCAGGTCGGTGCTGTTTGGCCCTAGCAGGGCGCAGGAGAGATGGAGAAGGCCGTGCAGTGGAAGGGGAGGAGGCGGAGGGCTCGCAGCGTGCCCAGGATCGCCCGGCTCGCTGGCAGATGGCTGCAGCCCTCCTGCCCGGCTCCGAGGAATACAAATGTGCGGCGGGTTCGGTTACCGGGCCCCGGCAGCGGTGTTGGCTTTCATCTCGATCGATATCCCTGCCGGCCTGCGTCTGTGGGAGCACTCAGCCAGCAGCACAAGCCTGCCCCGGAGGGGACCCCCGGCGAGGCTCTGCTGCCCACCCCAGCACCCCCCTGCCCGGCCGCCTGTCCGGCTGCCTCGGCGTGGAGGCAGCGCCATCCGGCTCCGTCACGCGTAAAATGTAATAAATAGGGCCATAAGCCTTTTACAAAGTCTATTTCCACTCTTGGATCCGGGATTTAATGCATGGCTGCTTAGAGAGGCTGAGGATTTCAGGGGTCAGCAAGGCTAATTGCGCTGCTGGAATAAAANCCTGTGCTCCGTGCCAGCAGCCCGGGAATGGCACGGCCACTCCTGGCGGCTTGGCAAGGGCTGGGGGTCCCCAGGGAGTGCTCTTTTGGGGCCAGGGAGGCCGAGCCGGCTGGGGAGTCAGTGCTGCAGGTGTTGGGCTCCCCGCTGTCCCTGTGTGTCTGACCAGGCACGGCTGGCTGGAGCTCTTGATCTTAGATTACCTGTAAGCCAGGGAAAGCCTCTGCGGGGCCAAGGGCCGGTGAGGATCAGAGCTGTCCCGGTGCCCGCCCAGCCCCGGCCTGCAGCATCCCCTTCAGCTGCAGAGAGGAGCTGGGTACCCTCCGCCAGGCTGTGTCAGCGGGCCCCGGTGCCACAAACCGGGATGTGACGGGACGTGTGTCCTGCTGCCGAGCAGCCAGCACCGCTGGGAATCCAAATGCCGCGCTGGGGGCGAGCCTGGGGCGCTCCAGTGCTGGGCGTGCTGGGGTCAGCGCCTGGGCTGAGCTTTCCCGGAGGTGCCAGGGAGGGCCCGATGGGATGTGCAGGCTCTGCCTCCCCAGGACAAGCGGCAGCCGCACGCTGGCCCTGCCAGGCGAGGGGGGACCCAGCTGCCCCCAGGCTGAGGCTGCTGCCCTGTGCCAGCCGCTCGCTCCGGCAGGGCTGTGCCGCCGGCCGCGGCAGACGGAGGATGCCAGCCCCGCTCAGCGACTTCGCCGGCTGATCCCGTCATCTCCATCTCGCGCCAAGGGCTGAAGTCGCCATGGAAACCGGCATGGCAGCGGCCTCGCCAGCATCCCCGCTCCCTGCGCCCAGCCGGTGCTGCGCCGGTGGCCAGATCGGTGCTGCTCCTCGAGGGTGTCAGTCCCGCTGCTGGGCTCAGGGGTTCACCTCGCCGGAACCACGGCGGGGCCTGTCAGCGCTCCTCCATCCCGCAGAGCCTCGCAGGAAGCACAAAGCAGAAGCCTGAGAGTATTGCTATTAATAGTACCTGCTCGCAAAGTTATCTTTAGCTGCACGGCTCGCACCTTCATTCATAAGAGCGGTGGCACGGGCCTGACTCTTGGCCCTGCTGCTGGAGGGGCTTTGGGGTAACCCCGGCATCCCCAGGTGCCCCACTCGCCTGGGCTTCCACCACTCACCAGCCTTTCCTCTGCCTGTGGAACGGGATGGGCTGCAAACCTTTCCCCGTGGTGGGAAATGGAGCTGGATTTGTTGTTTTTTTTTTTTTCCCCAGGGTTCATTTTTCTGCGGTGACCGTAACTCTGAACTCTGCTTGCCTTTGCCTCTCCTCCCACGTCGCTCCTGTGCAGCGGGGTTGTGTCTTGCCAGAGGCTTTCTCCCTGGGGCATCCCCGCTGGAAGTCCAGGCTGGGGCTGGGATTTTGCTTGATCAGTGGAGGAGGCAGCGCGTGAAGTTGACTGTTGGGGATGGAGCATTTTCCGCTTGTATTTCAGTGGGTGTTTTCATAGGCTTCAAGCTGTGGTCCACCCTTCCCAGCACCTTTCATCTGCAGAGCTCACACAGCTCCTGGGAGGGTGCAGGGCTTTGAAAGGGCTTTGAGGATTCAAGTGCTCATCGCACTGCTTTGAGGCAGCATCTCCCACCGTTGCCAGGGAAAGGCCTGTTTCTCCTATTCTTGAACTCGGCAGTCGCTGAGTTCCTCAGGTTCCTGGGTTAATCTGTTCCTGCCTTTAATGAGCTGCCTCATTAAAGCGTTTTTCCCTAATAACCGACCCTCTGGGCTGGGTGATGTTCAGCTGCAGACAATTGGAGACCTGCAGGCTGCAAAGGGCTGTTCAGGCTGCGTGTGGGGTGCGGGATGAGCACCATCCCTCTTCTCCCACACGGTGCCAAAAAGGCTGTGAAGGGAGCAGCCCAGAGCACCCCAAACCTGCCTCTCCTGGGCTCCAGCGCCAGATTTACTGCACCCACAAACTACAGAGCAGGCTGCACTAGGAGTGGCATCTGCCCTTGGGGTGCAGCAAGCTGGGGATACCGGGACTAACCCATCCTGCTGCAGAGTCTTCCTATAAAATGTTCTTACCCAGGGGTGTGCGCTGGGGCTGTCGGACCTCACCCTAGGGGCCGAACCTGTGGGTGCTCGCCTGCACCCCTTGGGCTGGGAGGCAACTGCCCAGCCCTAATGAGGGGGTTTGAGCTGCTCGCCTTGGTGCCTGGCAGCTGATCCGGCTGGTTTGGCTAAATGCAAGTGGAAATCTCCCTGCTGGGAGCCTGCTCTGTTTGGAGGAGTGCACACGCAGCTTGCAGCCGTGTCCTGCCAGGAGCATCCATCCTGCAGGCATCTGTCCCACCTGGTCCCCCACCTCCGTGGTGGCTGCCCTGGGCGAGCAGGGCGAAGGGTGGGAGCCCTGGGAGCAATGGCTACGAAGGAGCAGCTTCAGCAGCGCCTCTGGTGAGGCAGCAGCGCCTCGTGGCTGCCACAGCCCCTGTCCCCAGGCCGTGGTTTTTAGGGTGTCGGTGATGCAAGGCAGGAAGGTGCCTGGTTCTGGGGCTGCTCCGTTTATATTTAGCTGACCCAGTTGCTGAGCGGGGGCTGCTGGTCCCTCCTGGTGCTGCACTTGGGGTGCTGTGAGGGAACGCAGCAGCAGCAGCAGCAGCATCCGGCCGGGAGCTCGGGGCTGGGCTGCATCCTGCGTCCCTGCACCCCTGCAGCCCGTACCCCTGCATCCCTGCACTCCTGCACCCCTGCACCCCTGCAGCCTGCATCCCTGCACCCCTGCACTCCTGCAGCCTGCATCCTGCATCCTTGCACCCCTGCAGCCTGCATCTCTGCATCCCTGCACCCCTGCGGCCTGCACCCCTGCACCCCTGCACCCCTGCA
>WBMY01007063.1:119194-200820 GCA_013397315.1 Donacobius atricapilla | reverse complement strand
CACCCCTGCAGCCTGCTCTGGAAGGGCCGGACAGTGCTGGCACCCACTCTGCAGCCTGCCAGCCCCTCAGCACCCCTCCCAGCCTCCCCCACCCACCAGCACCCCAGACCCCCCCAGGGAAGGAGCTGCTCTGCCCCAGCCGAGGCGGAGAGGCAGCGATTGCTGCTGGAGGGAGCAGCCCGAGGCTGGGCAGGATCCAGCAGTGCTCAAACCCCGTTCCTGCAGGGATCCCTTGGGGTTTTCCTGCCTCTCCAGCCTCAGCTCACCCCGCCAGCATCCTGCTGCTGCCTGCGGTGGGTGCTGCCGGTGTCTGAGGGGCTGGAGGGAACTCCTGGAAAGCATCGGGCTGCCAAAACACATCCTCTCAGTGCCAAGCACCTGCGAGGCAGCTGCTTCCCCAGGGCAGGAAGGAGATGAGAAGAAAATCTCTTTCAAAGGCAGGGTGGCCTCCTCCCCAGGATCAGGGCGTGTGGCCAGGATGCTTTCCCGAAAAGAGCCGCTCTCCCTGCGTAGTCGCCTGTGAGGGGCTGGAGGGGACACGGTGTTCCCATGCTGATGTCCCCGTGGCTGGGTGTTTCCAGGGCTGTTGTGGTTGGCACACCTGGAGAAAGGCGAGTCCCCAAGGCAGGTCAGAGCGAAGCACTCGCTGCGGAAAGGGAAATTAATTATGGGCACTTTGCTGCGCTCCAAGCGACTGCAAAGGCTGATGTTTCTCCTGTTGGCCGATAAACTAATTGTAATGGCAAAACCTCAACAAAAGCCAGGCTCTTAAATGCTTTCTTAATTAATAATTCTCAATAATCACTTGACGTCAGTGACCAATTAAAACTTTGGAGAAGGGAAGTTGTTAAGTGCCCGATACCTTTGCTCCTCCAGTCACTGCGGCTCTGATGAATCCTGCAGAAAAGCACCGGGAAGGCCAAGCCCGATGTTTTTAAAGGAAAACATTAAGCAGGAAAAACGTGAATATTCACGTGAGTGTCCGCGAGGGGACAAGAGGAGGGAAGCTGAGCAGTCACTTGGCTCTGCTGCTCCCTGCTGAGCAGCCAGCAAGGCATGGCAGTGCAGGCACCCAGAGGGGTGGCACCCAGGGGTGCCCCTTTCCTGCCCCTCTGCTGTGCTGAGCCCGCAGGGGCAGCGTGAATGGAAGGGCATCTTTTCAGGGAGTCCATTTTTAAGGGGTCTTTAAGGTCCTGCTGAATGTCCTGTCCCATGGTGGGTCACCTCCTTTATTTGTCATGTGCCTCCTTCTCCTCCCTCTCTTTCTCCTCCTCCTCCTTCCCACAGCCTGAGGTCAGCATCTCCCTGCCAGGCCTGAAAGCATCACCAGCTGGATTTTATTGGGTGGGAGTTGAGTGGTCCCCAGTCCATCTCCTGTTAAGCGGAGCCTCTGGAAAGCTGCCATTCATCTCCCTGCAGTGCTCCTGGCTGCGGCGCGGTGCTGGGAGGGTTAATGTCCTCCTCCTCCTCCTTCTTCTCTTCCTTCTCCTCCTTCTCTCAGCTTCACAGCCATCTTAAAGCTGCTGGAGCCAGAGCTGTGCGCTCCCTGCTCTCGCTCCTTTTACAGTATGGGCTGGCTGGCCAGGGAGCCATCCTCCATCCATCCAAGTCTTTTCCTTCTTTGGATGTCCCCTGCTCTGGCTGCCCGGGCACTGCCTCCCTGCCCCTGGCGAGGGGCGATGGCCGGGGCCAGGCCCTGCCCGGGGTGGGCTCAGCAGTGCCAGGGCGAGCTTTTTGCCCATGTTTCTCCAGGGCAGCGCTGGGTGCGTGCCAAGGAGGATGCCAGCAGCTCCCGGGCACTGATGGCACGGAGGGAGCATTTTATACCTGCAAACCCCTTGGCGGGCGTTAGGAAAATCAAGGTGGGAGAGGGTCCAGGAGGGTGAGGAGCATGGCAGAGCAGGGCAGGAGCCTTGCGGCTGGGCATCCCACTGAAGGTGGGCACGGTGCTCCTCCCAGCAGGGCAGCAGCAGTCCTGGAGCGGGGAAAAAGCAGTGGGAAGCCTTCCAGGGCAGGCAGAGAGGGCAGAGCCGCAGGCAGGCAGGCTCGGCTCCCCACTGAGCTCTTCCCCTGCCTGTCACCTCTCACAGCTGGGCTCGGGGGTCCCGGGGGTGTTGCTGGCGGCCGTGGGAGAGTTGCTGGAGCCTGTGCTGATGGCCAGGCACAGCCCCAGCCCTGTGTGTGTGTCGGGACAGCAGCAGCACGTGCTCCTGGCTCTGTACCCCAGTGTGGCCTCTTACCCAAATACCAGCCGCTGCCCAAGGGTTTATGCCCCTCCTGAAGCGGGAGAAAGCGGGGGAAAGGCCTCTGGGGCCGAGGGGGGAAGCAGAAAAAGGGCGTCCCCGTGATTTGTTGGTGCTGCTTCAGCAGAGGTCAGCACAGGGAGGAGGAGGGAGTCACGCAGGGATCACATCTGGGGATCTTTTGGGTTGCTGAAAGTCCGTGCATAGGATGGTGCCTGGAAAGGGAGTGAGGGGAGAAGGGGGAGCAGCCCCAAAGGCACAGGGAGGTCTTTGGTGCCGCAGGTCCCTGTGGGTCACGGGCAGGAGCAGCATCTCTGCAGCCCCCATGGCAGAGGGGACACTGAGGGGGGCCAAGGACCCTCATTCCAAGTGGCTTTTTCATGAGCCCCCGATCCCCCCGTGTGTGGGGACAGCAGCCTGGGCTGTGGGGTCGCTGCTGTCCCTGCGCGCTGGCTACTCCTGCAGCCGCCCAGGGGCTGGCATGCTCCGAGCAGGGCCTGTCACCCCTGTCCCTGCGGGGGCATGCTCGGGGGGCTGTGTCCCACCCTCCCGGTGCCCAGGTGTGTGAGGAGGGGCGTGCAGCAGCGGTGCCAGGCGGGTTCCCAGTCCCCTCGAGCCGGTGGCACAGGCACGGCGGGCACCAGGCTGCCTCTGCTGCTGCCACCGCTCCATCCCACTGTCCCCAAGGAGCGTGTGGTGGCGTGGGGCAGCCCCAGCAGACCCCACAGCTTGTGAGAGCCTTGAGAGGCGCCAGTAGCAGCGTGTGGGGCGCAGGACTGGTGCTGCTGTGGGTCCAGCTGCTCCCCAGCAGCGCTGATGAATGAATTAACCCTCTCCTGGCACTTCCCAGCCTCCCGCTCGGCCGGTGGCGTGGCTGTGGGGGGAAGTCTGGGGAGCCGGGGGCTGGTTGCCTTGGCCAGGGCTGTGCTGGTGGGGCGGGGGGCTGGCAGGGCTGGCAGCAGGGCCCTGGCCACCCAGGGAGCCGGGTGTCCCAGCGTGACCCAGCCGGGAGCCCCGGGAGGCAGGAGGGATGCCTGGAGTTCCGTCCCGCTTGGCCCCGTCTCAATGGGACTCGGTGCCAGCAGCAGGGGGATGGCGGCTGCCAGTCCCAGTGGGGCCACAGCCCAGCCTGGCTGCCTGGCATCCCCCCTTTTCACCCCTTCCTGCCAGATGTGCTTTTGGGGGCACCCAGGCCTCCTTGCCAAGGGATGGGTGGCTGTCCTGTGGCTTCCAGCACTCAGGGATGCCTCCTCACCCAAGGCAGCCACGGGTGCCAGTGCTCAGCCTGGCTGCACTTGCTGTCTCCCTGGCACTACAGGCAGGGGATGCTTTGCCAAGCACCGGGGTCACGCCAGGATTTATCTCTCAGAGGGAAGGAGGTGGAGGCCTGGCGCTCGACGGCACCCATGGCTCCCTGCCCCTCCTGCCTCTCTGCTCCATCTCTGGCTGGGTTGGTTGAGGAAGATCCCCGGATTCTGGCAGCGGGGAAGCCACAGGAAAGCCACCCATCCTTTGCCGGAAGCCTGGGTACCCCTGGGTACCCCTCCTGCACTCAGCAGGAGCAGGGGGACCCCCTTCCCACCCAGGCAGGACCCGCTCATGCCAGCACATCCAAACCCTTATGGGATGCAGCGTGGGGGATTTGGGCTCAGTCTCGCCTCTCAGGAGGCACCCAGGGGAAAGGTTCTTGGATTATGTTATGCTTTGCACCCTGTTTGGGCCACTGTGAGCCTGTGGATGTGTCCAGGCAGTCCCAGCCATGGGTGAGGGGAGCATCAGTGCAGCCCCTGGCTCCTCTCACACCAAACCCAGCAGCTGCAGGATAATAAATGAGGAGTCTATATTTAGACACCGTGTCTGGAGCAGCGTCACGGCGTTGCCAGAGGGTTTTACCATTCACCACAGGCAGGTTTCCCTGCTCCTCCAGCTCCATGCCACCTCTGCAGAAAAGCTCATCAAAGACGCCCAGCTGGAAAAGCATCCCGAACAGAAAAACTGATACCTGCACAAAATCTCCGCGCCCGCCGAGGGATGACAGAGCAGAGCCTTCCAGGGAGCCTTGGAAGGAGCTGGCTTGGGGCCCGTTTCGTTTGGCAAAGGCTTTATTTTGTTGCACAGAATTTTGTAGTAAAGAAAACGGGGATGGAGCCATCCCCTGTGCCACCCCGGCCCGGTGTCAGCTCCTGTCCCAGCGCTGCTGCTGGTGCAGCCAGGGCTGCTCTCACCCCATGGACCTGCTGCTCCTGTGGTCCCTAAACCCCCACAGCAGCCTGGCTGTGCCGCTGCAGCTGCCAGGAGCAGCTGATGGTGAGGAGGGGACAGTTCCCTGATGGAGCTGGGGCTGCCGGGCCCCCGCTGACTCAGTCAGTGCCTGGTAATCCGTGTTGAAATTCAAGGAGAGGCTGGAGTGTTGAGCAAAGGCTGCAGAGCCCTGGGCAGAGCCAGGCTGTGGCTTTCCTGGCATCCCAGAGCGCAGGGTTGGTACCGGCTTGGGGACGAGGAGATTTGCATGAAGATTGCTGGTGCTCGGATCTGGGTTTTTTCCCGTATTTTGCAATGTCGGAGGATGCTGGGAACAGATGCTGTCCACTGCTGGCTCCTCCTAGCCTGGGGAGAGTTTCTCCAGGCAGAGTCAAACACTGAGCCACTGCCATGAGGTGTGAGTGTGGCAGAGGCAGCTGGTGACAGGAACGGTGACCAGCTCTGCCCAAGCCTTCCTCTGTGCCTCACAGCACCAGGACTTCTTCCCTGCATCCTTCCTTCCGCAGGAAATCTTTTTGCTCGGGTTCCTGCACCTCCCAGGGATGGGAAATGCCAACGCGAGCACAGTGCTGGGTGACGCTCGCCAGCCATGGGGCAAACAGCCCCTTCCCACCGCTGCACCCCGCGGCTTGCACGGCCCAGATCTCTGCTCCCAGCTGGGCACGGCGGAAGCTGTGCCTGCCCCTGGAGCCCTGCAAGGGTTGGATGGGGCTTGGAGCAACCTGGGGCAGTGGAAGGTGTCCCTGCCTGTGGCAGGGGCTGGAACAAGATCATAAAGGTCCTCTCCCAGTCCAGACCATTCCACGATTCTGTGAAGGGTGCAGTGCATGGACAGCTTCCCTGTGCCCGCCCGTGGTGCCAGCTGCGCCTTGGCACTGCAGGGACACTCGGGGACACCCCAAGGACACCCCACTGGCAGAGCTGGCCTCACAGGGAGAGCAGCACATGGTGCAGGGGGTCAGCCAGCCCCCTGCCCACATCCCGGGGCACCCCAGGGAGGGACAGCCCCTCGCCCACAGCAGGCGTGGCGCGTTCAGCGTGGGGACAGAGGCGCCCGCAGAGCTTGGGCAGCTGCCCAGGGCGCTGGCAGCCCTTTGGGAGGAGGAGGAGGAGGAGGAGGAAGGCACCTGACTGCCAGGCAGGAGTCCAGCTGGTTGAAAGAGCTCCCGTTGTGGTTTGCATAAGCAAGCCCGGCTGGGT
Source organism: Donacobius atricapilla (assembly GCA_013397315.1). NCBI lineage: Eukaryota > Metazoa > Chordata > Aves > Passeriformes > Mimidae > Donacobius > Donacobius atricapilla. The sequence continues at coordinate 195,115 of WBMY01007063.1, read as the reverse complement.
ACACACGGTGCCACTGGCAGTGGGGCTGGGGGCAGGCTGAGGGCGCTGCCTGCTCTGCTGCCGTGCCCACCGTGCCCTCTGTGTCCTGCTGCCAGGCTGGGAGGTGCAGGGCTGCCTGTTCTCCTGCTCCAGCCCCAGCTGCGGGGCTGTGACCCAGCAGTGGTGCCACGCCGAGCACAGCCCTGCCTCCCCGCAGGACCCCTCCAAGGTGACACCGGAGGCTGTGACAAGGACCCTTGGCCACATTCCCAGGTGGCAGCCCCTGGCTCGGAGGCAGCAGAGGCAGGGGGATGGATAAGAGCGAGGCACAGGGCTGGGAACTGGAGCTGCTCACATGACTGGGGAGCTGCTGCCAGGCACGGGGGCCGTGCAGAGTGCATGAAGGTGGCACACCAAGCCAGGGGTGAGGAGCCTGAAGCCCTGCCAGCCCTCCGTGGGGTTTCAGACCACCTGGGATGTGGCACTGCCAGGGTAGAGGTGGCTTCCCCGGCACCAGGGGGGACCCCTGGCTCTGATGCTCCCAACCCAGAGGTGGCTGCGGGGTCAGACCAGTTCCTGTCAGATCCAGAGCTCAGAGACCTGCCCTGGGGTCTCTGGCTTTCTGTTGATCCCTGGATTAGCTGGGGTCAAAAATAGGGGGGACAAGGCCTGGGGGCAGGCAAGCTCAGGGCAGGGTGGTAAGGGAGCCAGCACAGCACAGTTAAAGGCTCCGATTTAGTGTAAGAACTCATGCTTGTGGGCTTCACCCCAGCCGGTCTGGGAGGAGCTGAAGGGCCCCCAACTGGTTTGGGAGGAGGAGAGGGGCCCCATCCCTGAGCTGCTGGCACAGGGAGCGGCCAGACCCCTCCTCTCCTGCCCTGTTGGAGCCTGCCTGGGGTTTTGGGGAGGGGAAAGGTGTGGTCCCTCACAGGAGAGAATATGAAATAGAACAAAGCTTTGTGTATGTGGGTTTGCATGTGCTCCTGAAGGAGCTTCATGCCCTCGTCAGGATTTTTCTATCTGGAGATCTTGGAGCAGTTTCTTTCCAGGGTGAGTCAGTTGTTTGCAGAGTAGGAAGCCCGAGGAAAGCAGGTTGGCAGCAGCAGCTCCAGGCTGTGGCTCCCAGAAATGCTCCCTGCAGAGCCAAAAAGCAGGGACAGAGCCCAGCCCTGGGGGCAGGTGGCCTGGCTGGGACACCTGACAGTGCCCGGGTGCAGACCCGGACACTGCAAAGCCTTGTGCAGCCCCAGGAAATCCCCAGAGCAAACAGGTTGTGCTGCTGGAAGCGCCTGCCCAGCCTGCCCAGAGGTGCTGCTCAGGGTTCTCACCTCCAGCATCTACCTGGGAGCGTGTCCCTGCATCCTCAGACCTGCTGGGACCTGCTCTCCTCTCACCTTCCCCAGCCTGGTTTTCCCACAGAAATGGAGTGCTATCAATGCTGATAATCACTTTATCCCAGGGACTCCCTGATGCCCACCTGGAGAACACCCGGCTGTCAGCATTCCCCTTCCCCAGCAGCTTTCTGGGCATGGTGGTGTCGGGGCAGAGGCACGAGGTGACCACCCTGGGTGGTGACAGTCCCCTCTGGGCAGGACACCTCAGAAACAGGGCAAAATCATTTATTGGGGTGGAGTAGGATGGGGGAGGAGAGGGAGCCCCTGATTCAGGAGGAGAAGTGGGGGGACCCGCCTCTCGCTGTCGCCAGGTGATGCAGGGTGCCCGGCGTTGTGCAGGGCAGCAGCAGGAGCTGGCATGGGCACTGCTGCCCTGCCCTGCAGCAGCGAGGGGTGGCCAGCCGTGCCCACCCACCTGGCACAGCTGGGGCTTCCACCTGCACTGGAATGCGGGCATGGACACACCTGGAGAGGCTGGGCAGGAGGGTAGGGACACATCTGAGTGGTTTTTGCCCTTTGCAAAGAGGTTTGCGTCCCCCGGGACCTCGTGCATCCAGCTGAAAAGTTCCTTTTCACGTGGGAGCCAGGCACACTGGGGGCTCCCACAGCACCCCCCTTGGCAGGAGGGCCAGCACAGCTCGTGTCCAGCAGGAGAAAAGCTCCTGGGGGGTCACACTGAGGGTTTGGTGGCAGTGGCCTGAGCCCCAGCAGGGCAGGACCCTGCCTGGAGCGTGCTGGGGCTGGACCGGCCGCGAGGTCAGGCTAATGCAGGAAGATCCTCCTTGTGCCTTCTTAACCCCAGCTTGAACCTTCCCTGTCTCCTGCCTCGGCCTGATTAGCACTAAGAGGCTGCTGGTGGCACGAGCAGCTCGGGGCAGTGCCAGGAGGGGCCTGAACCCCCCCTGAGCCTCAGCCCCAGAGGTGCTGCAGGAGGGCGAGCAGGAGCTGTGCTCTCCCCCTGCCCCGCTGCCCTCTCCCGCAGGAGGGGCTGGGAGTGCTCCCAGCAGAGGGACAGGCTGTCCAGGCAGCCCCTGCTCCTCAGCTGAGCATCAGCAGCGTGTGAAACGGTGCCTGTGGGCTTGGGGAGGTGAAGGGCATCCTGCAGGTGATGGTGACAGGCCGGGCAGGGGGGTGACACCGGGCTGGGGTGGCTGGCAGGCAGCAGGTTCTCTCCAGCTGCCTCTCAGGTGTGAAGGGGCAGGACCTGGGCCGGGTGTAACCTCAGCTCCTGTCACACAGGATGACAGCGACCGGAACGTGCTGGGAATTCCAGCCCTTGCCTTGCCGAGCTGGGCAGAGCCAGGCTGAAGGAGCTCAGGGATTCCCAGGCTGTGGCTGTGGCTCTTGCAAAGCCAAGGGGAGCTTTGGGGAGCTTGGAAGATCCCGAGGCTGTGGGTAGGGAGCACGGCTGTGGCTGGGCTTGGTGGCACACGGGGGTGGTGCCCCCATGGGCAGTGGCTCTGAGTCCCTCTGAGTGCCAGCACAGGTCGGACTTCACGCTGTGGGCAGCTGGCAGGCTGGGATTTGCTCTTGGAGCTGGCTGAGAGGGGTGAGCAGGACCTGAGCTGGGGTTAGGTGTGGCCGGCTGTGCCATGGGAGGGTGTTTGCCACATCCTCTGGGCAGAAAGGGCCTCACGGAGCCCTGCCAGCCTCTGAGCTGGCCACCAAACCTGCAAAGGGGCTGGTGGCCAGAGCAGGGCAGGGACAGAGCTGCTCCTCCTCACCGGTGTCCCTGTGCCCACATCAGTCATGTGGCTGCTGGCTGCAGGGACCTGGGAAGAGGAAGGTCTGAAAATAATCACCCCCTCATGTTTTCCTTACGCAAGGAGAGAGTGTCCATCGCGGGGGAATTCTTGTGACCAGCGGAGCTGGCTAACAGTCAGCTCCTCGGTGAGTCAGGATTGTCCCCTGTCATGGCCCAGCTTGTCTGGAGCCACGGCCTCTCCTGCCACCCCCGGAGGTGTGTGAGTGGGAGCAGTCCCGAGGATTTCAGTGTCTCAGAGCTCTGCTGGCCTCCAGTCCCCGCTGCTCCCAGTCCCCGCTGCTCCCAGTCCCACCGGGCATCCTCTCGGGCGTGCAGGGCTTGTGCCACCCCTTGCTCTGTCCTTGTCCCACACAGGCAGCAGGAAGGAGGTGAGGTGGTGCTGGGGGAGCCCTGCCTGCTCCTGCTCCTGCTCCTGCTCCTGCTCCTGCTCCTGCTCCTGCTCCTGCTCCTGCTCCTGCTCCTTCCCCTGCTCCTGTTCTTGCTCCTGTTCCTGCTCCTGCTCCTTCCCCTGCTCCTGCTCCTTCCCCTGCTCCTGCTCCTTCCCCTGCTCTTGTTCTTGCTCCTGCTCCTGCTCCTTCCCCTGCTCCTGTTCTTGCTCCTGCTCCTGCTCCTTCTCCTGCTCCTGCTCCTTCCCCTGCTCCTGCTCCTGCTCCTTTCCCTGCTCCTGCTCCTGTTCCTGCTCCTGCTCCTGCTCCTGCTCCTGCTCCTGCTCCTGCTCCTGCTCCTGCTCCTTCCCTGCTCCTGCTCCTTCCCTGCCTGTCCCCATGGCCAGGGGGTCACATGGCAGGGCTGGAGAGCTCGGAGCTGATGGCACATTTCAGTGCCCACTCTGTGCCCGGTTCAGCGCTGCCGGCTGTTGGTCCTGCCGTTGGTTTGGGGGAGATAAGAAGGAATTTCTCAGAAAACCCCAGCAGTGTGTCAGCCCGGGGTCCGTGCCCTGCCTGGCTAATGCCATGGAGTGGTGCCAGGGGCAGGGCTGGCAGCAGCCAGTGCCACGAGTGTATTTTGGTGCTGGATGGCGTTGGCCAGGCTGGCTGCTGGCAGGGCGCTGCTGTTTGTCCCCAGGGCTGCAGGGTGAAGCCGTCACACTTGGGCAGGCACAGTTCTGAGCCCGCTGTGGGTGCCCAGGTGTGCTGGCACCGCCTGGCCAGCCCTGGCAGACCACAACACGGCCAGACAGGGCTGTTTCCATGAGGTGGTGTTGAGAGAGGAGGTGGTTTCTCGGGAACAGCCTGTTCCTGCTGTGCCTGCTCCTTGCACAGCCTCCACCTGCCCTTGCCTTGTGCCTGGCAGCACTGGGGGGGGCTTTAGGGTCTGGGGGGGCTGCAGGAGCTCCCTGGTGGGTGCTGCAGCCCTGGGCTGGTCCTGGAGCTCAGGCAGGACCAAAGTGGACTCAGTGATTTGGAGCCTGAATAAATGAGCTGAGGGCAGTGTGAACATGCAGCTCTGTAACCTGTGATATACTTTGCTGCTGCCCTTCTTCCTAAACCAGACACACCTTTGTTTGAAGTGTTCCAGCAGAATGTTGTTTATCCAGGGCATTATTACCAGTATCTCAGGCTCCTTTTCTCTATCCTGTGACTCAAGGACAGTTTAGTGCAATTTCTTCCATCTTTCCCCCATATCAAAGTTATCCTGGCAAGTTCATGTTTATTGTTTGCGGTTAATGTTTAATATTTCTCATTACTGGCATCTCATGGTTGATCTTAATTACACCCTTCTAATGTAAGACAAAAGTCAAGAGGGCGAGACCGTGCTCAGGCTGGGGCTGGGGCTCAGAACCTGGCACTTGGCACCTCCTTTCCCACTCAGTACCCCCCTTTCCCACTCAGCACCCCCTTTTCCCACTCAGCACATCTCAGGCTGCGTTGGGAGGGCGGCTGCTCCACGTGTGCCACAGAATCACAGAATCACTTAGGTTGGAAAAGACTTCTGAGGTCATCAGGTGCAACCTTTGAGTCCAACCTCTGGGTCCAGGCTGTGCTGGCACAGCGCGCCCGGCGTGGGGCCCAGCGGCTCCCACGTGCTGCACCCAGAGGCACCAGCAGAAGTTGCTTTGGAGTAGCTCAGGAGGAAGAAAGAGCTGCTGTTTGCTTAGTCCGGGCGTTAAATGAGGTTTTGCCTTCTTGCTGGCCGGGCTGAATCGTTAGAATGGATTAGTAGAAAGTTAGAAAAAGTAATTAAAAATTAACAGGGGGCAGAGGGCAAAACGCCTGGCAGGACAGCGCGGTGTCTCCTGCTCCGTGCAGCCTGGGAGGTTCCTGCGTGCCTCTGCCCCAAACCTGGGGAGGGCGTGAGGGACCTGCGGGTCCCTGTGCTCACTGTGTGTGCAGGCAGGGTCCCCTCACCTCCAGGGACCCCTCGCCCTTCACTGCGGGGCTCTCAGGCTATAAATATCGGGGGTGTCAAGGGGTGACAGGGCCAAGGCACAACCCGACACCACCTCTCCCTCATTCACGGTGACATTTTGTCAAATGCCACAGGGGAGGGGGGTTGCTTATCTGCTGGCACACACCGTGGTGACCTTCACAGCTCTGGCCAGGTGCCTCCTTGCTGTATTTACACTTATTTATAGCTCTCTCCTGCCTTCCCACCTCTGCCCTCCTCCCTGGTGCTGGAGCCAGGCTGCCCACCCCACACAGCCCTCATCCCTCTGGGCTGGGATGGAGCTGGTGCATCCTTTGAGGGGCTGGCAGCACCTGGCCCGGGTGGGACCCTGTCCCCTGGCTGGGAGCTGTGGGGACAGCGGGGTTCACCCCTGGGCTTGGTCCCAGTGTGGGTCATGCCCCCAGAGCCTCCTCACTCTGCTTCTGGGGCAGCTCAGGAGGGTGCTGGGGGTCAGGAGGGTGCTGGGCTTTAGCCCTGCAGGCCTAAAAGGGGTGAGTGGCTGTGCCCGGTGCCACAGCAGCCAGCCCAGTGTCACGCCAGCCCAGTGTCAGAGCTGCCAGTGCCNGTGCCACACCAGCCAGCCCAGTGCCACAGCAGCCAGTGCCACACCAGCCAGCCCAGTGCCACACCAGTCAGCCCAGTGCCACAGCAGCCAGTGCCACCTGGCCGGTGAGAGCCCATCCTGAGCAGCCCCGCGGTGCCCGTCTCCCTGCAGGGCTGTAATCCCCATCGAAGCAGTCTGTGATTACGGATTTCTCTGATAAGCCCAGACAACTCTCTGCAAAACCCCTGCCCAAGGATTTTCTTTCCTTTTTCGAGTCAGGCCCGGGTGAGGGTGAGGAGGGAGAAGCTGCCCGTGGGGCCGTGGCAGGGCTGGTGGCAGCAGCACTGGGTGTTCTCGGCATTTCTCTCCTCCTGCTGCTTTGGGTGCCCGCCTGAACGCCACTGGCTGAGCTGGGGCAGTGTCTGCAGCACGTGTGGATGTATATTTATCCCTTAATGCTTCGGGAGGCTCTTGGCTGTGCAGGGAGGAGCTGAGTCACCGTTTGCTCCCCGGCGAGGAGTGGGGCTGCCTGCTCCTGGCTGCTTCCTTTGGCCCCTCCGAGGTGCTGCCCCTTCCCTTCCTTTTCCCCATGCAGCACGGTGGCACCTGAGACACCTGAGGCACCGTGACAGGGCCGTGGCAGGGCAGGATGAGGCTCCTGGAAGGTGCTGGCACTTCAGGCTGCCCCTGTGCAGCTGACTAAGCACAAGCCCTATGTGTGCCATCACCCCGTGTGCCCGCGGCCCATGCCAAAATACTTGGCCACGACTTCAAGGGCTTGGACCCAGGGTTTCTGCAGATAAGGGTAATTTCTCCCGGTGCTGTTGCTGGAGTGAGACAGGGGAGAGCACCTGCAGGTCTCTCTGTCACGGTCACTGCGCTGTGCCCGGCTCCCTGAGCCTGCTGAGCAGAGCAGACAATGGGCTGAGCCCTTGGCCTGGTTCAGGTTGCTCTTCCCTGGCAGCAGGGCTGTTCCTGCCCTCGCTGGGCTCAGCGACACGGCTGTCCCCAGGAGCCAGCAGCCTGACCCCAGCCAGCCTCTCCAGTGCTGCTGACTGCAGGGGTTTCGTTTGGGGAGCCCAAGTTGACACTGAAAAAGAGGAAAACATTTCCTGTCTCGTTAATCCAGTGTTTGAATTAGAGTTGGGCTTGGGGAGGAGTCTCGTGTCTCCTCAGAGATAAGACCTCACGTGCCAGAGTCCGCACTGCTCCAAACCAGAAGAGCTGAAAGGGACGTGTCCCACCTGCTGTCCCCGGGGTGTTGGGAGCCAGCACCGAGCTGGGACATCCTTGGATGTGGCTCCAGCCAGTGGCTGCTGGTCCAGCCCAGGACATGTCCCCAGAGCTTCTGGGAGCACCAGAGACAGTGGCCTGCATGAGCACCCTCACAATCAGGCAGGGAGATGGATCTAACCCCTGTGCCAGCTCCTCGTGCTGCCTTGCCTTGCCACTGCCCTGGGAAGGACAGACTGCAAAGGGACAGGGGTGGGAGCTCTGCTTGCAGCCCCAGAGCACCCAGGAGCTCTTCCACTGCCGGGAGACAGAGGGATGCTGCCCAAGGATTCAGCAGGAGCTCTCCTCCCTGGAGCAGGGACTGGGCAGACACTGCCAGCAGCTCTCTGGTCGCAGCCTTGCTGCAGCACAGCCGGGCCAGGTGTCGGGGCTGGAGGATGCCTCCCAATTTCTGAGCATGTCTCCATGGGTGTTTGCTGGCTGCACACCAAGAACCCATGGCTGATCTTCCTGCAAAGTCCCGAGTAAAATTAGAACAAAAGTTCACTCCTCTCCCAAGGCAGCAGGAAGTGCAAAGGGTGGGAAAAGGGAGATGAGAGCAGACGAGGTCCCGTGCCCACGGGCAGCCTCCCCGTGGCTGCTGCCAGCCCTGAGCTGGGCAGGGGGCTGGGCCCTTCCCCGGCCCCGTGGCCAGCCCAGAGGGGCTCTCGGTGCTGCTCAGGGCCGTGGGGTCTGAGCTGGGAGTGATGGGTTCCCTCCGGAGCCTGGTGGCTGGGCTGGGTAAATGCCAGTGGCTGGCGGAGGGGCCTGGGGTGCCCATCCAGGTGGCAGCATGGGTGACCCCACTAAGCAAAGGCTGTCCCCGTGTTCTTCCAGGAGGAGGAGGAGGCTCCACACAGAGAGAGATGAGTTTTGGGCATTCCTGAGCTGTGGTGGGCAGGAACCTGGGAGCATCCCCAGCGTGCCACTCCTGCCCCGGAGTGCCCAGAGAGGGCAGCTCGGCAGCGTTGGATTGCAGGAGTTTATTTTTACCCAGCCCTGCTGCCAGTGGGGACGTGTCACATCTGTGGAGTTGATCAAAAGACATCCCAAGCACTGGTGTCAGCTGCTCCTTGTGATCTCGGCACCAGGATCTTTTCCCTTGTGGCATATCAAAAGGAGCAGGAGAATTTGGCTGCTCTGCTATTTTTAATTGCACGCACACACGCACACACAGACACACGTATATCTATGTATGTATGGCTTGGCTAAAAATAAAAGCCTCTGCCTGTGTTCCCATGGGAAGATTTGGGGAGAAGGGGGAGACAAAGTTGTCACAAGACTTTTTTCTGGAGCAGGAGCTGGAGCAGGCACAGGAAGGCAGGGACGAGCCCCAGCAGGTAAGGGGACACATCTGAAAGGCCAAAGGACATCTGATCCCAGAGCAGTCCTGGCTGCCCCTGGGCACAGGGGACAGAACAAGGGAAGGGCAGCATCTGTGTCCCCCAGAACTGGCAGTGGGGACTCCTGACCTGCTGCATGTGCTCTGACACCTGGGAACAAAGGGATTTGCAGGGCAGGTTAGAAAATCCCCATCCCTGGGGCCCCAGTGAGGAGTATCAGCTCCCAGAGCCACTCAGGGGTGCCTGATACACTCTGTGGCACCACACAAATTGTGGTATTTACCTGATACACATCCCTCCAGCAAAAAAGGTGAAAGGAGGGTGCTGGGAGAGCATCCCCCAGAGTGGGGAAAGCTCCCGGAGCTTTGTCCAGGGCAGCATCAGCAGCTCCCTGCATCCCCCAGCCCCACTGCAGCCCCTGGGCTTGGCTGGGACATGGCACTGCCTCACCATCAGGCCATAAAACCACTGTCCCCTGCCCCTGCTGTGCCCTCCAAGGTGCTCTCCCTGTTTTCCACCTCTCCCGGGGCTGGGCAGGGTGGGAAGCAGGTGAGAGATGCAAAATGGGAGTGAGTGTCCTTTGGAGTGTCCTGAATGTGGTGGGAGCGTGGCAGACAGGCTCATCAGCCTGGGGCAACACAGTCAGTAATCCCAGATTATCCCAATTTGAGAAACAAAAAATGAGAGGAGAAAGAGAGGAAAGCTGTCTTTTCCATTCCTGCAGCTGGGCTTGAAATCCCTTTTTCCTTCCCACTGAGGGATGGAGGAGACCCTTCCAGGGTGCTTCAGGAGGAGGGGCCCCCGCGCTCCCCCGCAGCCTCTCTCACATGCTCAGATGTTTGCCTGCTCCAAAATCCATTTGCTCTGTAAATAAACTCCTGCCAGAAACCTCCCCTTGGGCAGCCAATGCTGGGAGGAGTCGCACCAGACCTTTCCCCTCCGTGTTTTATCCTGGACAGAGGCAGAACCAGGCACGGCCCCAGTGCCAGGGCAGGCAGCGGGTGCTGGTGCCAGCCCTGGCTCCCTCGGGTGCTGGGTGCAGCTGTGGGATTTCATGGCTGGAAGCCAGGCCCGAGTGGGGCAGGTGCCAGCTCCTCTCTGTGGTTAAACAGAGATTTTCAGCTCAGTTCCTGCAGCTCCCATCGCCCCGTGTGCTCTCAGACCTCCGCGCATTTCCGTGCTGTTCCTCTCATCCTGCGGGGAGCGGGGTCCGAGTTGCCCTGGAGCTTTGGGATGTGCAGCTTCCCCAGAGGGACGTCCTGAGCGGCTCAGGGCCACGTGCTGGGGACAGGGTGAGCACCGGGTGTGAGGCTGGCCCTGTGCGCTGATCCCCAGGCCACCTGGATAACCCGGGTGTCACTTCTAGGGCACCGAGGGCAGGAATGGCCCCTGAGAGCCCCGGGTGGCTGTGCTGTGCCCTGACCGTCTGCTCGCAGGGAGGGACCGGGCTCTTGGCGTGCAGCTCCTGCTGCTCCAACCTCTGCCGCAGCTGCCACGCCACAGGGGTCTGGTGGCAGCTGTGGGGTGCTCACAGTGACCGGTGCCAGGCTGTGCAGACTGGGGGAAAAGGTGCCCACCACACGCTGCCACTGCTGTGTCACCAGAGGGGGTTTGGTGGCAGCTGCGGTGCCACTCACAGTGACCGGTGCCAGGCTGGGCAGACTGGGGGAAAAGGTGCCCCCACCACGCCACAGGGGTTTGGTGGCAGCTGTGGGGTGCTCACAGTGACCGGTGCCAGGCTGTGCAGACTGACCGGGTGAAAAGGTGCCCACCACACGCTGCCACTGCCGTGTCACTGCTCCTGGAGAAGCGGGGAGAGGGGCTGGAGCAGGGCTGGGAGCGCCAGGGCTGGCATCACCGGGGGCACGCTGCTGTCTTTGCCGCCTGCCCCTGTGCGCTCAGGCCGTGTCTGTCCTTTCCCCGTGTGCAGTATGAGGTGTCCGGCGAGGAGCACCTCTACGCCGACTTCCCCGAGATCGATCTGTCCCAGCTGGACGCCGGAGACCTGGACTCCGCCGGCTGCTTCAGCGAGCTGCAGTGGGTCGGGGAGCACTCGGAGACCGACTCCAGCCAGTACAGCACCGACGACTCCGAGCTCCTCCAGGTACCCCCCAACCCCCCGAGCACGGAGGCAGGGGGAGAAGGAGAAGCAGGGTGGGAGGAGGGAACGCACGCAACTATTAATATCTCCTCCCCAGCTGATTAGTGCTCCATTAATTTGTGCAGCGGCTCTAAATGGGGCAAGCAGAGTAGGGCTAATGAGGAGGAGGAGGAGGAGGAGGCTGCTGAGGCAGCCCTCCCGTGCTGGATTATTCACAGGGAATTGCAGCCAAGGTGCAGCGCGTCCTGTTCCGTTCCCGGAATGCCAGGGGGGCAGTGCGGGGGTCTCAGCATGGGAGAATCCCCTTCCAGGAGCACAGAGCAGCCCCTTCCTCTGTTTTCCCAGCTCTGGCAGCCGCCTCTGTGTGGGGCTGGGGTCCCTTTGGCAGAGGGGTTGGCTCCTCTGCCCGGCTCTGGGCTGGGATGGGTCCGTGGCTGTGCCAGCGAGACGCAAAGCTGGGGCAGGAGTGCTCCATGTCCCTCTGCTCCTGTCTCTGTTTCGTCGCCTGGAGCTGTGAGGACAGGGCAGAGCTGTGGGCACGGCACAGACCGGTTGGAAGCAGGGAGATGCAGAGGGGCCTGGGCACAGAGAAGGCTGGGCAGCCCCCGCGCCCTGCCCAAAGCTCATGCCCTGCCCTGGGTGCGCCTGTCCTTGGGGCTGGGGGGTCTCTGTGCCCTCCTGAGCAGCACCCAGGCCTTTACCCCCTTGCACAAGGAGGTTGTGAGCCACTGGTACCAGCTAATCACCAACCCTGGGTTACATTTTGGGAGGAGGAAGATTTCTATTTAAACAAGGAGATTAAGAAAAAAAAAAAAAGCCTCAATGTTTTCTGACCTGTCCATAATAACAACCCTCTGGCTTTTATGCTGGGCTGATGCTGTGCTTGAAAATGGTCCAGTCCAGCTGAGGGACCTTCATCACAAGATGCATATTTTCCGTGAACTTCCTGGGGAAAAGATAAACAGAAAAGAAATGCAAAAGCCAGGCCGATGAGGAGCAGTGGACTATGATGAAATGTATCCCACTGAACTTGTATGCACAGCAATCTCGTGCCAATAACAGGAGGAAAAGAAACGGAGCCAAAAATGGAGCATCCTGCTGCCTTTCCCTGGAGCCTGCTCTAGTAACTGTGAGCAAGGTTAGGGCATGGAACAAAAGATGTTTAATTTTCAAACAAGAGGAGAGAAACACAGGAGGCTGTGTGCAGGCAGCAGTCCTGCTTGTGAGCCTGACTTAACCCCCGTGCTAATTTTGTCGCTGATGGTAGCCTGCTTCTCGTTGGACATGGTTTACATTCAGATGATGATGGAGGAGGACCAAAAAGAAGGAACTCCTGGCTCGCTCCAGCCATTCCTCAGCTTCTGCATCCTCTTCTGGCCTTCAGCACTGTATTGCCAGACTGGGAGGGAACTCGTGGGGCTGGGTGGGACGGGGTGGGCACTGGGAAGGCTGGAGGTGCATCAGCAAAGCCGAAGCCCGGATGAAAAGAGGGCCCCAAGTCAAGCTGGAGCAGTGGGCAGGGGGGAGGCAGGAGCAGCCCCCGGCCCTGCCTGGCCCCGAGTGAGATGGGCCTTGCACCGCAGCTCCCCTGACCCAGTTTTGGGGTGAACAGCGTGATCTGGGGATGCTGATGGGAGATCTGGGAGCGACTGGGCTGTGCTCTGGACAGGGTCTCTCACAGAGCAGTGGGCGCACCAGCTTTAGGAGTGAGGGCTGAGAGCCCCCGAGGAGCTGGAGGTGCCTGTGTTTGGGGGCTTCTGGCGAGCACAAAGCTCAGAGTGGTTGTTGTCACAAGCTGTGGCATCTGGGCAGTGGTGCAGGCCGGGCAGAGCTCCCCCTGTGCCCTCCTGGGAGGCTGTGCCCGCTCGTCCACTGCGCAGCCCTGGCTGAGCTCACGGCTCCTGCACTTGCAGCCCAGAGTCAGGAGGGTTTGGGCCAGTTGTTCTTCCTCACAGACCCTTTACCTGCTGCTGTTTGCCTCGAGGTGGGCTGGAGGGACTGTTGGGAGAGGAGGTGCTCTGATTTATTCTCCTCCTGCTGGGGTGGACAGACTGATGCTCCTTTTCCAGGTCTCTCCTCATCCCATCCTAGTGCTGTGCTAGGGAGAAGCTCTCACAGGGGGCTCACTGGGAAGTGCGGGAGCTGGTGTGGCTCTGCTGGCCCCTCTCCAGCATCCCGGGGACCCTCTGCCCAGCCTAACACCCCCTTTCTTCTCTGCCTGCTCCTTTCAGATAATAGACAGCGAGAACGAAGCGCTGCTGGCAGCCCTCACCGAGACTTTGGATGATATTCAGGGAGATGACATGGGCCTGGCTGCCTTCCGAACTATGGAAGAGGGGGACACGCTCAACTCTGCCATCACCTCACCCGCCCCTTCCCCCAAACCCACCGCCCCGGTCACGGGGGGGCCGCCCCCGGCCCCCGAGTGTGATGAGCTGTCTCTAGTAAGAACCCACTTCCTACTGTTTAAGGTGGATTTGGATGAGCCCCAGATAAGCCGGCTGCATGGGTATGATAGGAAGCCAAGGTCTGAATTTTTTCATTCTAGGCTTAAAACTCTCTTTTAACCGTCAATACCAAAGCATATACTTGTATTGTATACGTATACATGTTCTGCATCATTGCTGTCACCTCCATCGCCATCCTCACGGGAACGAGCTGTGTGTATACAAATCTCTCTATGGGCGGGGTGGGGGCGGGTGGCAGAGGGCTGGGGGCTGCTTTGGCACACCCACACCTTCCTTTAATCCTCTGTGCAGGTGTGGGGCTGCCCGGGGCTCTCCCTGGCTCATCCCAGCCCCGTGCCCATGGGCAGTGGTGGCTGTTCCCCCCGGCTCTGCCCCGGGCTGAGCTCCCTGCTGTCACAAGAGGGGCTTGCCCGTGTGTCAGCCCCTGCCCTCGGCTTTCAGTGGGAGGCTTTGACCCTCCCTGTGCCTTCCACCAAAGCCCCTCAGGGGCTGTGTGGCCTCCAGTCCCTCCAGATTTGGCGGCTGGAGCATCCCTCTGGGTTCCCTGCAATGCCGGGGCTCCAGCCCCGCTCCCCTTCCTGCCCAGGACGAGCTGGGAGCGTTTCCTGCCATCCCTGGCAGGTTCCTTGGCACAGGACACCCAGCCTGCTCCCTCCTGTGGGGCACAGTGCTCCCCAGAGCCCCCAGCCCGGCCCCCGGGGTGGCCCCAAAAACCCAGCAAAGGGGAGGAGTGACATCCAGTGGTGACAGCGCGCATTTCCACCGCCCACGCCCCGCAGGGGTATATATCACACATGACCTGGATGTGTATATATAGGATGTATACGTTGCAGGGGCGGGGGGGGAAAAGGGTGCTGGGCGCTTCACTCCTGAAGGAGCCTCACTCCTAAAGCTGCGGGTGCCCCGGCTGGCATTATCCTGGCAAACCTGGACACGGGGCACCCCTTTTCTATCACTCCCTAACCCCCCAGGGCTCCGGGCCCCCCGGGAGCCCCAGATCTGTCTCTCCTGCAGTCCCTGGTGCCTACGCAGTCGTCTTGCTGTTGAGCTGTTGTCGCCTCCGGTTGTTAGCGCCACATGGGCACAGTCTCAAATGTTGTTGCTGGCTGTGGGGTCTGGGTTTTGTTTTTTTTTTCCTCCTCCTGGCCAAAATTTGGGTTGAGTAGAAGGAAAACGTTGTGCTGACCCTGCCTCAGAAGTGGTGAAAACCCCGCTGCCAGCGCCCACGGGCTTGGCACGGTGCTGGGGGAGATCCTCGAGATCCCACGGGGATTTGCATCTGCAGAACGCCTTGAAAGCTCGTTAATGAGTCGAGGCCCTCTCTGCATGTTTTGGCTAAATGAGCCTTGCAAGGGGACAGCGAGCTGTCCAAACCCATCACTCACACCCGTGTAAAGCCTCTGTCACCTCAGGGCAGAATTGATGGAGTGAGAAGTTGGGATGCCACGGCAGCTCCTGTGTGTCTGACACGAGTGGGGTTGTCCCTGGGAAGGAAATTCCCTCCTGCCCTCCGTGCCCCAGCCTGCCTGGGGTCCCTGGCCTGAATGCTGTGGAGACAGCCCCGACCCCCCCAGGGCTGCGCACAGCCAGGCACCAGCCCCACAGCCACGAGGAGGTGGGAAATCCTAACGCTAACCCTCCCTGATGCTGGTTTTTTGCCCCGTTTTTGGGTCGGATGCTCGGTGACGGATGTGCTCACCCACGAGCCAAGGGGCTGTGGCCCCCCGGGCGTTTCCTCCTGCCCTCGCTGCGATGCCGACTCCTTTTCTTGCCCCTTCTCTTTGCAGCTGAAGAAGCTGCTCCTGTCTCCGTCGCCTCCGAGCTGCGAGGCCCAGCGGGACGGGAGCGCCCGGCGCCCGGGGACCCCAAAATCCCGGCCCGCACGGCCCTGCACAAAGGTACTGCCTCCAGCCCGTGCAGCCCCCACCTCCTGGAGCTGTCCCAGCCTCTGGGCTGGGCAAGGCGTTGGGGACAGGCAGGGGCTGTCACCTGCAGCGCTCCCATCCCTGTCTGGGCTCTGAAAAACTTCACACTTTGTGCTGTGCTAAGAAGCGCCTCGATCTCGCTTGAACCCGGCGGGGTTTGGTCTCTCCCAGCTGCCCTGAGCACCCATTTGGGAAAGCCCCTGGGCACCCCCTGCCCCTCTCCCTGCCTGCTGAGGGCCTTTGGCCAGCAGTCCCTGCCTGGCACACTGCAGAGCCCGCCCCAAGGCTTGAGCTGATCTGAAACCCGGCAGAAGGCGCCCTCAGAGATCCTCCTGCCTCGCTGATGGTAACTGTGCCGTGCGTTAGGCCTGGCAAATGAGATCGTGTGGGAAGAGCAGCGGATCCCTCCAGGGGAGAAGGAGCATCACTGCGTGCAGGAGGGGCAGCGCTGGGGCACGGGGCTGACCCCAGGGAGGTCGGGGTGCTGGTGAGCCAGAACTGGGGGGTCTGAGGGTGTGGATGGCTCTGTCAGCCTCCTCCCAAGGTTCGTGGCTGTGGGGCTCAGGGCTGACAGTCTCCTTTCTCTCTCTCTCTCTCTCTCTCTCGGAAGGTGGAGGGTCCCCGGGACAGGAGGGCGAGCGTCCCGCAGGCTCAGAGCCGCAGCTGCACGGAGCTGCACCGGCACCTCACCTCCAGCACCTCCTGCTCCCACACCAAAGCCCCCCGGGCACCCGAGGAGTGCCCTGGCAGCGCCCACCAGCCCTCCCCGGGCGACTGCGCCCATCACGAGGACGACAGCGACTCCAGCGAGGACTCGCTGAGCTCCGGCGACTCGGTGGCCGCGCTGTCCTCGGCGGAGGATGGCGCAGGCGGCCGGTTCTCCTGCGAGGGCGAGCTGCACTCGGTGGTGGAGCTGATCCGCTACATGCACACCTACTGCCTGCCCCCTCGCAAGCTGCCCGCCCGCGACCCCGCCGACAGCAGGCCCCAGCCCTGCAGCCCCTTCAAGCGAGCCAAACCGGACTGTGCCCCCGCGCCGGGCAGCGCCCAGAGCCGGCCCGGCTGCGCCTGGCAGGCAGCCGGAGGCTGCAAGAAGCCCGCAGCATCCTTCTCCATCCTGAAGGAGCTGCTGGCGCGGGACCTGCTGTGCGACGTGAGCAAGCCATACCGCCTGGGCAAGCCCGTGTACGCCGCCCTGGCACGGCCGCCCGGCTCCTGCTCCCCCGTGCCCGCCGGGGAGGATGCCGCTGGGACTTGCGCATCCAGAGGGAGAGCAGCGGCAGAGAGGGCCGAGCCCCGGCAGAGCCCCGAGGCGGAGGCGCCGCGGGAGCTGGGTGGCCTTGAGGACGATGCTGGGAAGCAGGAGGGCGCCGTGGGCATGGGGAAGGTGGCCCGCAGGCAGGACAGCGCGGTTTACGCCGTGCGCCGCTCCAAGAGACTCAACCCCGAGCTGGGGCACTGGCTCTCCTTCCTCGACGAGCCCCACGCCGAGTCCTGCGTGCCGCTGGGCTGCAGGGAGGCTGCACCGTGCCCGCTGCTGGAGGGCTTCTCTGCCCAAGAGCCGGCGGCCGAAGTGGAGGTGGGGGGCACGGCCCCGTCGGCGGAGCCCCAGCCCCTCTGCCTGGGCTCCCTGGGGGATGGCGAGGTGGGCACTGAGCTCCTGGAGCGAACAGGTGAGGGCCGTGGGGACTGGCACTCAGCTCACCCTCCCCAGCGTGAGGGCCTTGGGGACTCTCTGCTCACCCTCCCCAGCGTGAGGGCCGTGGGGACTCTCTGCTCACCCTCCCCAGCGTGAGGGCCGTGGGGACTCTCTGCTCACCCTCCCCAGCGTGAGGGCCGTGGGGACTGGCACTCCGCTCACCCTCCCCAGCGTGAGGGCCGTGGGGACTGGCACTCCGCTCACCCTCCCCAGCGTGAGGGCCGTGGGGACTGGCACTCCGCTCACCCTCCCCAGCGTGAGGGCCGTGGGGACTGGCACTCCGCTCACCCTCCCCAGCGTGAGGGCCGTGGGGACTGGCACTCCGCTCACCCTCCCCAGCGTGAGGGCCGTGGGGACTGGCACTCCGCTCACCCTCCCCAGCGTGAGGGCCGTGGGGACTGGCACTCCGCTCACCCTCCCCAGCGTGAGGGCCGTGGGGACTGGCACTCCGCTCACCCTCCCCAGCGTGAGGGCCGTGGGGACTGGCACTCCGCTCACCCTCCCCAGCGTGAGGGCCGTGGGGACTGGCACTCCGCTCACCCTCCCCAGCGTGAGGGCCGTGGGGACTGGCACTCCGCTCACCCTCCCCAGCGTGAGGGCCGTGGGGACTGGCACTCCGCTCACCCTCCCCAGCGTGAGGGCCGTGGGGACTGGCACTCCGCTCACCCTCCCCAGCGTGAGGGCCGTGGGGACTCTCTGCTCACCCTCCCCAGCGTGCCCCTGCTGCCCGTGCCATCCCTGCTGTGGGCGAGTGACGCTGGCCGGGTGCTGGGCACTCAGCTGGCAGGAGAGCTGCGAGCAGCCCCCTGTGCTGCCTGGCTGTGGGGAGCTGCGGGTCTGTTCTCTTTCGGGGTGCTTCTTCAATGCATGGGCATCTCGTGCCTCAGTTTCCCCATCCTTATAATGAGGTGGAGGAGTTGGAGTGGCCATAACCCAGCAGGGAGCAGGTTGCCCCGTCCCTCCAGGTTCTTCCCCATGGGTTCACCCTGGCTCTGGGCTCTGGGGTTCAGCTGCAGTGGTGCCCCAAAACCCCAGCAAGCGGCAAGTGCAGGAATGGCTCAGCCCTGGCAGCGTGAGCCGTCCCGCTCAGGTGGGCACTGCAGGGATACAGCCCCGCTGGTAACCTGCTTCTCTCCTGCCTTTCAGAAACACCCAGGTGTCTCACGCTGTCCTTGGCACAAACGTAAGTGCAGATGGGGCTGAGTGAACCAGTCTGGGGCTGGAAACTGCCAGGGGTTGTGTGGCGGGGCAGGGCCTCTGCAGCCAGCGCAGGGAGCTGTGTTTGCAGAGCACACTGAGCTGCCCTGCTGGGCACGGGGCTGTGGGGAGCCCCAGGGTGGCAGGAGCTGGGGGAGTCCCATGCCCAGGGCAGGGCATTCTGTGTGTGTCCTGGAGCTGCCCACCCCACTGCCTTTGTGGGGTTATTACACTGTCAGGCACCGGCCAAAGTGGGAGGGTTCACTTGTGGGCAGTGTTTTCTCAGCTTTCTTTTGGGTTTTGAGGCTGTGGTTCACCTGAACACTTTCTCTCTCCTGATTTTCTGCTCTTCTCCAGTGACCCAACCTTTGGGAAGAGAAACTTTGAGCCAATGCTGACTGTGGAGCTGTGCGGGACAGCAGGTAGGACAGGCTTTGAATTCTTTGGTTTTGCCAAAATCTCCTGTAGGAGGGGGCTCATTTACCTTAAACTCAGCCTGGAGGCACCAGTTCCAGCGTACCCAGCCAAGGGGCCACCTTCATCCCCTTCACACTGCAGGCATGGGAGACTCCCTGTGCACTGCCACATCCCGGCACCGTGAGCAGCTCTGGGGAATGCCTTTGGGGTGGGAGGAGCTGTTCACGGGTGTCCTGCATGAGCCAGGAGGGAAGGGAGAGTCCTCTGGTCCCTGCTGGGATCAAGGCATCCTTCTCGTTCCCCCAAGTGCCACTGGATGGGGCTGTGGGGGCCGCGGGTGCAGCCCAGGCCTGGGGTGGGGCAGGGCAGGACGGAGGGGGCAGACCTGACCCCTGCCCTTTGTTCGGGGGGGCGTTCAGGTCTCACACCGCCCACCACTCCGCCGTATAAACCCGCCGAGGAGGACCTGTACAAGCCAGACATCCCCCAGGAGCCAGGGAAGGAGGACGGGCTGGCCCCCAGCCCTGGGGGCGCCGGGGACACGGCAGCCTCGCAGAAAGGCCCCCGGAAGCACCCGGAGAGGACGGAGCTGTTCGCCCACCTGAGCCGGGCGGGTGGGCGCCCGCTGCCCGAGCAGCAGGGCTTGCTCAAGCGGCCCTTCTCCCGCTCCTTCGGGGACCACGACTACTGCCAGGTGCTGAAACCCGAGGCCGCCCTGCAGAGGAAGGTGCTCAAGTCGTGGGAGCCCCCGAGCCAGGTGGAGACGGAGCACAAGAGGAGGGTCCCGGCCGCCCACTACCAGGGACTGGAGCTCGGCAAGGACACGGGCACCGAGATGCTCTGGAAGGACGGCGTCAAGCAGCTGAGAGACCAGGAGATCAGAGCCAGCTTAACGAAGCACTTTGGCTTTCTGGACAGTGCCCTCGACGAGGAGGACACGGTGTTCTGCAAGACCCCCGAGTACGACACCGTCTTCGAGGACAGCTGCAGTGAGAGCGGCTCCCCCGTGGAGGAGGATGAGGAGGAAGAGGAGGAGGAGGAAGAAGAGGAGGAGCATGGTAACACCAAGCTGTGCCTGAGGAGAAACGCCCTTTCCAGGAGCAGTTTGCATTACTGCTCCCGGAGCAGGTCCAGCTCGGGCTCCTCGTGCTGCCGGTCGCGGTCACCCGCCAGCAGACGCACCTTCAGGTACAGGGTGGGCACGGGGACACCGGGACTGGTTTTGCCCCCTGAATTTTCAGCATGGTGCGGGGCAGCCCCAGTGCTCTCCGCTCTGCTGGCCCAAGCAGGAAAGATGCTAATTAATGAAAGGAAAACTACGGAAATAATTGGTACCGCATCCGCCACTGCTGCGAGCATCAGCCATGAGGAAGCGGTGGCAGAGCGACGCAGCCAGGGGGTTCCAGGGGTGACAGGGCATGGGCAGGCACCCAAGCCAGGCCTGGGAAGGGGCAAGTGCTGGCTGGGCACAGCCTGGCACCTATGAGAAAAACCTTCCCAGTGTCCTTTCTGGTGTTTCCTGACCCCAGTCTCTCCTTGGCTCCAGTGCCCACCCACTCCCGTGGGCATCTCAGCTTCTCGCTGATGTTTGAAGCTTTCCCAGCAGCTCCCCCAGCCCCGGGCTGACCTCCTGTCCCTCCCTTGCAGGTGTGAGAACGAGCAGTGCCAGGGCGGGAGCGGGCCCCGGGGCCAGCTGAAGAAGAGACGGGAAAAGGCCATCGTAAGTGAGCGGGGGGGACAAAGCAACCCCAGCCCTCGGCACATCTCCTGCTCCAAAAAGCAGCAGTGGAGCCCTGGCTTCAGCATCCCTTGGTGCGAGGCCAGTGTTAAACAAGGACATGGGGGTGGAGGGGGGAGAGGAAAACCCAACGTGCAGCGGAAGCTGCCAGCGATTGGCAACACACGGAGTCCTTGGCACAGGGATGCCCAGAGCATCCTACGCTGGTGCCTCAGTGCACTTGGCACTGGCAGGTTGTGGGGTGAACTGGGGAATCCCTGAAGCTGCTCAGCTGGCACAGATGCGGCCCCGCTGCATCCTCGTGCACCAGGAGCCCGTGGGCACACGCTGGGAGCTGGGAGAGGGGTGGGCACGTGGCAGAGTAAATTGGTGCTCCCTACTGTTGTGCACACTCACACATGCTGCTTTGGCACTTGTTCCTGCAATGCAATTGGGTTTTGCCTCCGGTAATTCTTGGGAATATATCCCACATTTGCCAGGAGACTCTGAAAGAGCTGCAAGAATGCGGGAGTATTTTCAAAAAGAAGGGGCAGTGTCTGCTCCAGCCTGGTTACGGCTGTCCTGGAGGTGACACTATGCCCTGGCTGGAGCAGAGACAGCCAGATCCTGGAGAAATCACTGTGTCCATGGCAGTGCTTCCCAGTGCTGGCTTGCAGGGGCTGCTCTGCAGCCCATCAGCAGCACAGAGGTGCAGGCTCCAAGCCTGAAAGCTTTTGGTTGCTTTGGCAGGGGGAAGGCCGGGTGGTGTACATCAGAAACCTCTCCAGCAGCATGAGCTCCAGCGAGCTGAAGAAACGCTTCGAGGTGTTTGGTGAAATCGTGGAGTGTCAGGTCCTGTCCAGGACTAACAGGTGGGTGGGCAGTGGGCTGTGGCCCAGGGCTCCAGCAGCTACAGGCAGCTCCTCTCCCTAAGCCTCACAGCACTGCCAGTGCCACATCAGTGCCCAGGGTCAGCCGAGCCCTCAGTCCTGGTGCTTTTGTCAAGGAGATTCAGTGTGTCCAGAGAGCCGAGGGCATCTGTGGGATGGAGGAGTGGAAGAATGATGGGCCAGGGGTGTAGTGCTGCAGCGCAAGGGCCGTGGGGCTCATCACATCTTGAATTCTTTCTCTGCTTGCTCAGGGGGGAGAAGTACGGCTTCATCACGTACCGGTATTCCGAGCATGCCGCCTTATCGCTGAAGAATGGCCCCTCGCTCAGGAAGAGGAACGAGCCCTCCTTCCAGCTCAGCTCTGGTGGCCTGGGGCGCTTCTTCTGGACCAGATACGCTGACCTGGGTGAGGAAGCAGCAGCTGCTTTGTCTCTTTTATCAGCACAGAGCTGTTACAGCACACTGCACGGCTGAGCCCTGGTCACGCAGGGATCCCAAACGCCTCCAGAGCCTGCAGGAAAAGCCCTCTGGCTTTCCTATGGCTCATGGAACTGCTCATGGCTCAAACAGGTGGATTGGCAAACTGGGGAGAAGAAAAAAAAAAAACTGGTGTGAGGCTTCAGGGTGTGTTGGCTGCAAAATGTAGCATCACAGCCTGGGGCTGCCCGGTCTCAGCTGAGCGCAGCCCAGCCTGTGTCTGCTGAGTTTCTGAACAGTGCTGGAGGCTTTCCAGCTGCAAACTCCCTTCCCAGGCATTAGAGAAGGCAGTCAGCAACATTTCATTAGCCCAAGAGGTGATGTGGGTGGTTTGCTGCTCTGCAGGACAGATTCACCACACTGCACATGCACCCTGGAGCCAAAGTGGCAGCACTGAAATGTGCTGTGGTGGCATTAATCCTTCCAGTGCTTCAGCAAGGTCTCAGTGGCTGTGTCACCAAGGCTGCAGCCTGAGCTGAGGGCCAGGAGCCAAACCCTGTGCTAATCCTGCAAGAGGAATGTGTCCTAGGCTTTGCCCAGCCCTCCTTGCTTCAGGTGTTTCACCTACACTGCATGTTTATTTCTGTACCCTCTGCAGGGGCTGAAGGGTTCTGGATCCCACTCCATGAGTGAAAGGCTGAGGTCCAGGAAATAAAGCCCCCAGTCCTGACTTGCCTCCAGGTGCCCCATCTCATACAAGTGCTCCCTGATTTTTTTTATCACCTTGCAGTATCTGCTCTGCTTAGGGCAGCCATCGCTTGACTTTGATTGTGGGCACGAATGTCCATTGTTCATCTAAATAAATCCCAGAGCCTCCCATTTTGGGCACAGAGAAGTTAGGAACCAGGTAGCACACCATGAGGAAGATGGTGACTGTGCAGTGGTGTGGGGAGGGGGGCCAGAGCCGCCCTCCCCACCTAAGAGAAGCCCCCTCAGTGCTCCTCACCTGATTTCTGCAGAGCCACCAGTCACCCCCCTCCTGCACAGCCCAGCTCATTCCTGAAATCCTGCTCATGCTGGTACGGGATGAGAAGGGGAGCCCCCAGGCAGAGGTGAAATGCAACCACACCATTCAAAGATATACACCCAGAACGTTAAGCTGCTGTGAAATTAGGCAGCCTTAGTTCTGCTCCGTGCTGAATTCCCTGGCCTTTCCAGGGGCACTTCGTGTTCAGCTCCTGGCACAGCGCTGGCAGTGGGGCAGGCTGGCTCTGCCACCAGCACAGCTCCCATGGCATGGCCCTGTGTCAGCCCCTCCAAATTCAGCTGCACTCAGCAGATTTTTTCACCCCTGGCGGTAAATGTCAGCGGTGTGTGCCCTGCCCAGCTGGACCTGGCTGCAGCCCCTCTGCCCCAGCTTTTTTCAGTGTCCTGTCGCCATCACCGCTGCCTGGCTGTGCAGTAGCAGGGCAGTGAGCAGTGCCCTGCCGTGCCTCAGTTTCCCTCCCCATGAGGCAGAGAGGACGCTGATCCCCCCCGTCCCTGACCCGGCTGCCTTCTGTCCCTGCCACCCCCAGATTGCGGCACGGACGAGTCCTCGCCAGCTCCGGTGAAAAGCAAGTACGAGACCATGGATTTCGACAGCTTGCTGCAGGAGGCCCAGCTCAGCCTGCATCGGTAACAGCCTTAACCTTGGAGGAATACCTCAATACCTCAGTCAAGGCACTTCCAATATGTTTACGTTTTCAAAGAAATTATTCAGTCTATGGCAAGCGAGAGAGCGAGAGAGAGCGAGAGCACGCCCGCGAGAGAGAGACTGCTGTCCCCTGATCGATGTTTACATTGAACAAAGCTGCTTCTGTCTGTGAGTCCCCATGGTGTTGATGTCTCACTGCCACACGTTAGTCCCCCCCTCTGCTTCTGACTGGTTGTTTTAGGGGGAGCCTAGGAGCCCCCCCTGCCCCTCTTCCCCCTCCCAGCCCTCCCCATGCTCCCGCCGTGGAGTTGCAGCTGTGTTCACCATAACATTTTTTTGTCCGTAGTGTGTGATGATGAAATTGTTCATTGTGAATAGAATCAGGATTATAAACTAATTTTTAATAGAAGAAGAGAAAAAAAAAAGTATATACTTAAAAAAAATGTATTTATGGCTCAGATGTACTGTAATTCAGATTTATTGTACCGCTTCCTTGATTTTTAACTATGCACTGTAATGAGGCACTTGCCACTCAGCAAATGGGGGGTCAGAGCACTCACAGAGCTGACATTCCCCTGCCTCCCCTGCTGGCAAACCGGGGTGCTCGGTGCTTGCCCCGGGGTCACCCACTTTGCTGTCAAAGCCATTCTTCGTGCTGGCGTGGCCCGAGNTCCAGCCCAAAGGCCAGCCCGAAATCCAGCCCAAAGGCCAGCTCCGAATCCAGCCCAAAGTTCAGCCCCGAATCCAGTGCAAAGTCCAGCCCCAAATCCAGCCCAAAGTCCAGCCCAAAGTCCAGCCCCGAATCCAGAGAGGCAGGGGGGCACAGCGCCCACACTGAACACCCCCCCAGCACCCCGCCCCGTAGCTGATAAGCCATACATGTCCCAGCACCCACCCGCACCCCGGATTTGTCCCGCCAGCGCCCCAGGGCACAGCTCTGCCTCTGGCCAAGGGCCCTCGGGGCTGGATTAAATGCAAAATTTACTTGTGGCTTTGCCCTCCACGTGTGGGTGCGGTGGGATGGGGACCGAGCCCTCCACCAGGCGGAGCACAGCGCACCACCAGCCAGCCAGAGGCCCCGTTCTCCCGAGGGAGCGGGAATCTTGCTGCTCCTCAAGCCATTGCCACCTTCTCCTTTTCTTTTTGAGCCCCAGAGACCACTAGGGATTCAGCCATCCTCTGTAGATAGAATATTATAGCCTTAACTCTGCCAATAGATAGATTAGAGTCTCCTGGGGTCTCCCCTCGCCGTGACTTGGGGGTTCTATCCCCGGTTCCCTGGGTACGTCGTGTCCTGCAGGGAGAGTGACCAAAGCCTCGGAANCACGTTAGTCCCCCCCTCTGCTTCTGACTGGTTGTTTTAGGGGGAGCCTAGGAGCCCCCCCTGCCCCTCTTCCCCCTCCCAGCCCTCCCCATGCTCCCGCCGTGGAGTTGCAGCTGTGTTCACCATAACATTTTTTTGTCCGTAGTGTGTGATGATGAAATTGTTCATTGTGAATAGAATCAGGATTATAAACTAATTTTTAATAGAAGAAGAGAAAAAAAAAAGTATATACTTAAAAAAAATGTATTTATGGCTCAGATGTACTGTAATTCAGATTTATTGTACCGCTTCCTTGATTTTTAACTATGCACTGTAATGAGGCACTTGCCACTCAGCAAATGGGGGGTCAGAGCACTCACAGAGCTGACATTCCCCTGCCTCCCCTGCTGGCAAACCGGGGTGCTCGGTGCTTGCCCCGGGGTCACCCACTTTGCTGTCAAAGCCATTCTTCGTGCTGGCGTGGCCCGAGCCCCCCGGCATCGCCCCCGTGCTGAGCTGGGTCCTGGTGGGTGATGGAGCCACGGCCAGGCAGCTTTGCAGGCTGCAGAGGGTGGGAGATGCTGCTCCAGCCCCTGCCGGAGCCAGGAGAGAGGGGCTGGGCCAGCCGGGCCTGATCCGGTGGGTCCTGCTGGCACAGCCTGGGGGATGGATGTCTCGGGTCCCTGGGGAGGAGCTGGCTCCTCTCCAGCTCCTCGGGTGGCTGGGAGACTGGCCAGGCTCTGTGGCTTGATCCACGCTCGCTTCCACACCCTGCGAAGCAAGCGGGGCGAGGAGACCTGTCCGTGCTTCCTGCTGGGCAGCCAGCTCCGAATCCAGCCCAAAGTCCAGCTCCGAATCCAGCCCAAAGTCCAGCTCCGAATCCAGCCCAAAGTCCAGCTCCGAATCCAGCCCAAAGTCCAGCTCCGAATCCAGCCCAAAGTCCAGCTCCGAATCCAGCCCAAAGTCCAGCTCCGAATCCAGCCCAAAGTCCAGCTCCGAATCCAGCCCAAAGTCCAGCTCCGAATCCAGCCCAAAGTCCAGCCCCGAATCCAGAGAGGCAGGGGGGCACAGCGCCCACACTGAACACCCCCCCAGCACCCCGCCCCGTAGCTGATAAGCCATACATGTCCCAGCACCCACCCGCACCCCGGATTTGTCCCGCCAGCGCCCCAGGGCACAGCTCTGCCTCTGGCCAAGGGCCCTCGGGGCTGGATTAAATGCAAAATTTACTTGTGGCTTTGCCCTCCACGTGTGGGTGCGGTGGGATGGGGACCGAGCCCTCCACCAGGCGGAGCACAGCGCACCACCAGCCAGCCAGAGGCCCCGTTCTCCCGAGGGAGCGGGAATCTTGCTGCTCCTCAAGCCATTGCCACCTTCTCCTTTTCTTTTTGAGCCCCAGAGACCACTAGGGATTCAGCCATCCTCTGTAGATAGAATATTATAGCCTTAACTCTGCCAATAGATAGATTAGAGTCTCCTGGGGTCTCCCCTCGCCGTGACTTGGGGGTTCTATCCCCGGTTCCCTGGGTACGTCGTGTCCTGCAGGGAGAGTGACCAAAGCCTCGGAAATGGCACGAGGTGTGAGGCCGAGAGGCCGAGCCCCTCCGGAGCGGCCCTGGCCCGGGGGCCGGAGTGCCGCTGGGCTCTGGCGGGAGCGGGGGGCCGGCAGCGCCGACACCAGCACAGTTCCCTGGCTGTTCCCCTCGGGAGAGCCGTGGTTCTGACAACATCCAGCCAGGGCATCGGGGCCACCGCGGGCTGCCCGAGCCGCCGCCGGTGCCACCACTGCCGGGGGACAGTCCCTGCGCCATCTCAGCCCCAGCAGCGAAACCTGGCGTCTCTGCCCACCCCAAAGTCCCCCCGTTCTCATCCCACCTCAGCGACCACGAGCAGCTCTGGCCGAGACTGAGCATCTGCTATTGGCAATTGCCTCATTGTAGCTTTGCCTTTTTTCTGTCCTAGTATTTCCTCACGATGATGATGTTTACATGTGATTGCTATAGAGCTTATGTAGAATGTATATAGCGACACATTTAGGGTGGGTAGTACTGTCCTGTGCTGTGCTGATGTTTTTCAGAAAACGATCAATCCAAAAAAAAAACCCAACAAAAAAAAAAAGAAAAAAAAAAGAAAGAAAAAAAAAGAAAAGCAAATAAGTGGAATTCTTCCATCTCCCACTCAGCTGGAGGCACCCATGGCTGGGCCCCGCTGGGGATGCATCAAGGGGAAGGGTTAGAGCAGAGCTGGGGGGGGCTCCAGCCCACTCCAGGGGATCGCTCAGTCACTCCCCAAGCACTGGTTTTGGCATCCCCAGATCCAGAATTTCCCAGTGTTTCCCTGGGGCTGGGTGCCCCGGGTCGGCCCCAGCGCAGCTGCTGGGTCCCAAGCCAGTGCTGGGGAAGGGGAGGGCTGGTCCTGCACAGAGCTCATCAGTACTGCAGCCCTCGGGTAGGAACAGATGCAATAAGTGGTCTTTGTGGTGCCTGAAGCCTATAAGTGGGGCTGGGTTTTCTTTTTTTTTGGTTTGGGTTTTTACTTTTTTTTTTTCCATTCACTTGGGATGGTTTGTTTTTCCTCTTCCCCAAACAAGTCTTTCTTTTCCAGGACTTATGCACTATGCCTAGAGCCCCTTGGGGCTGCCTGCCCTAGGGCTTCCCCCCACCTTTTAAGACTGGGTGAAAAATAAATTTCCACTTGATTTTTTTTTTTTTTAATTTTTGTGGGTTTTTGTTTTTTTTTTTTTACTCTAAAGGTATCTTTAGCTCACAGCGCTCAAGTCTGCAGGAAGGTGGGTCAGGCACAGGGGCAGGTGAGAGCTCCCTGCTGAGCTGCCTAAGGTTTGGATGCTGACAGGGAAAATGGGGCAGGAGCAAAGCAATGCCCAGGCATTGCCGCCAGGGAAGCCAGAGGTGCCCAGAGCTTTGCAGGAGCTGCCAGGGACTGGGCATCCCCCCTTTTCCAAGGATTGCCTTTACATCCCACCCAGCCTGTGGCATCGCCGTGGGTGCCCCTCAAAAAAGGGACCCCTCACACCCCAGCCCCCTGCGAGGGCCGGGGCTGTGGGATGGGCAGGAGAAACTGGGAGGAAAAGGGTTGATTCTGGCAGGCAATAAGTCAGGAGGAGATTTATTTTTTTAAAACTGTGTGAAAAGGAGAGAACGTCCCCCGGCCGTTTCCTGCAGGTGCCGTGGGGGAGTGCTGAATGTGTGAAGAGTTTCTGATAAAATGCCCCTTCGCTTGTTTTGCACAGGTTTGCCCCAGAAAAACTCGTTGTTCAGGGGGGGCAGCAGGTTTCTGGCTGGAATCCAGCGTGTCCCTGAGGCTCCGCAGGGAGGAGCAAACCTTTCGGAGTGTGTGGGCTGAATGCAGAGGACAATCCCAGGTTTTAGGCTGGACGCTGCCCAAAGCAAAGGTTTCTCTCAGTTCCTCAGCGCAGCTGCCTGGGCTGCACATCTTTCAGGAAGCAGCAGCTCAGTCACCACGTTACAGTCCCGAGTCCGGTCTCAGCTCTGCGCCATGCAAATGAGTTTTGCAATCGCAGATCAACACGGTTTTCTGCTCTTTTGGGTTTTTCTTTTCTTTCTGGAGGTCTGCTGAGTGCTGAGGTACACTGGTGTTGGAGCTGAACCCGACACCCGTTCTGTTCTAAGTGCATCCCTGACAATCTCAAGCAATATAGAGCCAAATGCAGCCTTGGGGTTTCATTTTGGGGTTTCATTCCTCTTCCCTCGCCCTCCCCGGGGCCAGGGGCAGCAGCAGGAGTTGGGGAGGGAGTGTGTGAGTGCATGTGAGAAAGAGAGAGAACGATTCAATTGATGCATTTCTTGAGAAAGGTGTAAGAATTTCACCTAAAAAGGGGCACATCTGCTTTCTTATTTATAAAAAAAAGCTAAATTCTGTCTTTTTCTTTTTTTTTTTTTTTAAGTAAAAGGACACTGCTCGTAATTATTAGGGGCCAATTCTGCCTCCCTTGCTCATGCTGAGTAAGTACTACTTAACTCTGCAATTTTCTACTTGCAGAGTAAGTAAAAGCAGCAGAATTGATCCCTCTATGATTAAGAATCAACTTTTTAGTACTTTTTTTTTAATTGGTAGCGGTTTTTTTTATATTTCACTTAATTTTTCCCCCAGTTCCGTTCTGTTGTGTCCTTATTTATGTAATATACTTTAACCTTAAGAGATGGCATGGATTCTTATGCCTTTCCTTTATTATTATTGTTATTATTTTTAAAAAACAAAAGAGATTTATTTCTAGTGTGATTTAACTGTCTACCTTCTAAAATGAGAGAACGTTTTCTTGTATTTTTACATTGTCAGATTCTATAGTTTCATAGATAATTTAACCAAATCGCTCAATGTATTCTCTATATCTATCCAGTGGGTATAAAAGTTCTATTTTAAATTGTGTAAATACTTCAGAACTGGCTTCTTTTTCCAGACTCCCCTGCCGTGGAGTTTCTTGTTTACATCAAAAAGACTGTAGAATCTCTACGCTCATGTACTGTAAATAGTGAAGTGATCTGCCTATAAATAAACGATAACATATATACTATAAAGTGGAAAGAACAAAAAAAAAAAAAAGGAAGAAGTTTGTGCTGTTATACTTTAGTTTTTAGTGCAAGTCTGCTCGGGGTGAGGTGTTTTGCTCTGCCCTTGCCAGGGCAAAGGGGGTGGCAGAGCCACCCAGGTGCCAGGGATGCAGCTCCTGCCTGGGAATATCCCTGCGTGTTGCTGTTTGAAGTGTGGCTTGTCCCAGTTGAAGTCACGCAGGAAAAACCTGGGCTCTGCACTCTGGACTTCGAGTGGTGCCACTGCCACCGGACCCCTCGCCGAAGAAACTCCCCAGATGGAGTGGGTGAAGAACGGAGGGCACGCTCCCCAGATTTTCTGGGGGAGGAAAAAATGTGGAAAAGATTTTTCTGGGAGCAGGAAAAAATGTGGAAAAGATTCCGGGTGATGATGCAGCAGCCGTGCAGCTCAGGATGGCAGCTGGAGAGCCCCTGGAGCCAGGAGAGCAGGTTCTGGGAGCCAAACTGGGGCATGGCCGTGGTGTCCTGGCTCAGGATGGCAGCTGGAGAGCCCCTGGAGCCAGGAGTGCAGGCCCTGGGAGCCAGACTGCTCTCCCAGGGGCACGGCCATGTCCTGCTGTCCTGCTGTCCTGCTGTCCTGGTGCCTGTGGCAGTCCAGGCTGTGGAAGGGATGTTTGGAAGGCCTGGGCAGCCCCAGCACAGGCACAGCTGCCCCCAGCACATGGGACCCCCATGGCAGCCCTGTGAGGGCTCACCAGGCTGCAGAGGTTGCGCCGATTTTATCCAGACCACGGATCAGTGATTGCTGCCAGGCTGGAGGATCCCAGCAGCCAGAAAGGAGCAGCTCTGCTGGTTTTTGCCGATTTGCACCCATTTTGGCAGCAGCTCTACACCTGCCTGTCTCCAGCACATCTGTGGGAGCCCAGTGTGGGTCCCCCAGCCCAGCCACCGAGCTGGGACCAGCCTCCCACCCCAAACCCAGCCCCTCATCCCTGCCACTGCTGCACCCAGAGTGGGGAGCCAATGGGAAACATTCCCTGCCTCTTTCCAAAACCAGCAGGCTTCAGGGCCACCAAAGAGGAATGTTTTTTCTGAGATACATCAGGCACTGTGGTGCCAGTAGTGCCCAGACAGATGAAAACATGAATTTGGAGGGGGGAAAATGTGGGAATTCAGCTGGGACAGCCAGTGATGGGGTGCCCAGGGTGGGCGCATGTGGAGCAGAGACACAGGAGTGGGTTTCCCAGGAGGGAGAGGGGCACACAAAGGAAGGGTCTGCAGGGAGGGACAGACCCAGAGCTGATGTTTGTCCTCCCAGCCCGACCTGTGCCTCCAACACTGCATTCCCAGGCAGCCTCCTGGAAAATAAAGCACTGATAGTGTTTATTGAACACGATTGTTTATTGAGGATAATTCCTGCAAGCAGACCTCGAGTCAGAAGGGAGCTGTTGGTGAATGTTGACATCAGTTCAACGGTTCTGTCGGTCCCAGCAATTACTTCCAACCATTTGGGAAAGACAGCAAGGCTGTTTTTATTCTGGCATAACTTTGTGATAAAACCACTCCTTTTCACACGGACGGGTGCTGTTTTGGAGTAACTCATGTGGCTGCAGGAGGGGAGGGAGGCAGTGTTATTTATCTCCTGGCCCAGCGTGCCTCGTGGGACGGGAAAATCAGCAACTCAGGAGCTTTTGTGAACAGGGCCAGCTTTGGGCACGGCCCTGGGCTGGCTGGCACCTGGCAGTGTGGGCAGCACACCCCAGGCTGCTGCTCCTGACCAGAGTGGAATGCCCACTGTGTGGACTTCATTTCACTGCCTGCTGAGCTGTCCTGGGCTGCTTTTTGGAGTTTCAGCTCCCACCTGTGCCCTGAGCAGTGGCATCTGACACCAAATCCTGCCCTGGGCTCTGCTGGCACAGGAACTCCCTGACAGGGACCTCAGCTTCGTGCCACACAGCGTCTGCCCAGGGGCTCTGGAGGCTGCTCTTCAAGTCATCCGTGCATTTTCCCACTCAGCCTTTATCGGTCCCAGGTGGTTGTCCAGGTCCATCCATGCCTTTGCAAAGGGGAACAGGTTTGATTCCTTTGCTCTTTAGCTGCTGGTCTGGCTGTCCCAGCCTCCCTGCCCATGAGGATTCCTCCCAGCTTTCCTTCCTGCCTCATTTCCTGACCCATCAAAGCAGGGTTGGACCTTCTGCCATCTTCCCCTTGAAGTGTCCAAGCTCTCAGCCTTGAGCTGCTGCGGGGAGTTTCTCCTCTTGTCACTGAAAATGGGGAATTAAACTCTCTAACACTGTATTTTCAATATTAGAAAGTGGCATTATTTTGTTTCAGCCCCAGGCATGTGGGGCATAACTCCCCATTACACACCTTGCTAACAGACCAGCTTAAATTTATGTAACTTTTATATATTCAATACATTTCCCCAAACTCGTACCGATATGCTAACCACTCCCTGAATTTTCTGCACGTTTAAATCACTTGTCGGAGTTTATTTTCACTGGCATAACGTTCTTTTGAGAGTCTTGGGTGGTCGTTTGGGGAACATCCCCTTCCTCCAACTATTCTTTTTTGGTCACAGGCCTCCAAAAGCGTTTCTTCTCTTGGAGTGCTGTGATCTGGCCAGGATGTTCCTTTTTATCAGCATCGCTCAGGCTCACAGTCTTTACAGCTGAGACAACCATTTGCACACGGGACAAAGCCCCGTCGGGTAAACCGAAAGGAATCCCCAAGACTCAATTAAACACAGCTTGTTACAATTATTTTTTTCCTCAACACCGAGAGGACCAATACCCCCTGCCAACGCGGCAGGAAGCTGGAGACGGGGAAGGGACGCGAGGGGGAGGAGGGAGCAGCTTTTCTCTCGCGGGGTGAACTTTGTTCTCGCTTGCGCGGCGCGTTTCGTTCCGTTTCCCAGCAGAGCCCTCCCTCCGGCGCTCAGCCCTGCCCCGCAGCCGCCGCGCCATGAGCCAGGCAGAGGCCGTGGCCGGGCTCAGGGAAGAGCTGACCTGTCCCATCTGCCTGGACATCTTCAGGGAGCCCGTCTCGTCGGGCTGCAGGCACAGCTTCTGCAGGGAGTGCATCCGCCGGGCGCTGGGCTGCCAGCAGAGCCCTGCCCGCTGCCCGCTCTGCCACTCGCCCGTCGTGGAGCTGCAGCCCAACTTCCTCCTGCGCAACATCGTGCAGAGGTTCATGGAGGCTGCCGCGGCCCCCGAGGAGCCGAGGCTGGAAGGGCAGTGGAAGGAGAAGGGGGAAGGCTCGGCCCAGGAGGAGAAGGTGGTGCTGTGTGATTTGTGCCTCCAGGAGCCGCAGCCCGCGGTGAAGACGTGCCTGAGCTGCGAAGCCTCGCTGTGCCGAGCGCACCTGAGCAGGCACAACAGCAGGAACGGGCAGAGCCACGGGCTGGTGGAGCCCTGCGATTCCCAGGTTCTGGCTGAGAGGAAATGCCCCAAGCACGGCAAGCCGCTGGAGTGCTTCTGTGCCAATGACTACGCCTGCATCTGCGTCCTGTGCTCCATCGTCTCCCACAAGAACCACAAGATCATCAGTGTGGAGGAGGCTTTCAGCGAAGCTCAGGTAAGAGGCAGCCGGGACAGTGGGACGGGCATGGATTGCCCCAGGAAAGCCCCAGAGAGCCGCCCGTGGCACAGGGACAACTCCTGACTTCCAGAACTGCAGACTCAAGATGAGGCTAAATTGCAGTCCTGGGCTATGCATGGTTTTGTCCCAGATTCTCTCTGGGTTTTGGCCCTTGAGGTATAGAACAAGATCCTATAAACGCTTTTTTTCCCCTCCTGAGGGAAGAGTTTGGGCAAACTGGTGGAACTGAGTGCTCCTGCGAGGCTTTAGCCCTTGATGAGCCTGAGCTGCGCCTAAGCAAAGATAATTAATGACGGAGTAACCAAAAGAAAGGTGCCAACAGAGGAAATAGAAAATTTATACGTGGCTAGTGCACATGAACAGTTTTCAGCTTCAATTTGTTTTGTTTTTTTTTTTGTGCTTGTAATTGTGGCATTTGTTCAGGGATAAAACATTCCAGTAAACCTTTATTGACTGATTTGTCCTGCAATGAGCAAACCTTCTGCAAGTCTAGCTTAACCCCTGTCAATCAAACTGCTGGTCTCGTTCATAATGCCAGTCCTATCCTGATATCTCCTTCTGGTTATATTTGTAGAAAGCTTATCCTGGAACGCTGGAAACACTGAAAAACCACGAAGCTGCACTGGATCAAGTAATAACAAACCTGCTGAAACAACAGGAGGAACTAAAGGTTTGTTTTGAGGACCCATATCACCTTGGGGTGGTTGCTTGCTGGTAAATGATGAGACGAAGTTTTCTTTTGCCCTTCCCTAGATCATGGATTTTGAAGCTTCTCTAGTTCCTGGGTGGTTTCTCATGTATTTTCGAGGTTTCTTCTTTGAGAAAGGATGATGCATAACTTTTTTATCAGTCTGGGAGGTACATTCTTAGTTAAGCTTGAAAGTCTGTGCCTCTTGATGAGTGGCTGGTATGTGGCTTTTTTATTTTTCCAACCTTCAACGTTTAGTTGCTTCTCTCATCCCAGAAAAAAGACAGATTTTTTTTTTTTCTGAGTGAGAGCTCATGTGGAAAATATCCCTTAAAATTTTGAAATTGTTTTCTTAATAGAGTGAGGACAGCCACCGGAAGGTATGGTTGGAGAACCTGTTCAAGGAGATGCATAAGAAGCTAGAGAACAAAAAAGGAGAGGTCCTGAAAGTTCTAAGTGACTACGAGGAGCAACAAATTTGTCGGATTGGGACAGAGAAGAATAATCACACGATGGAGAAGGATTCCGTCAGCCATAGTGTTCAGGAGCTGGAGGCTCTGAGAAATCAGAAAGACACACTTCTTTTCACCAAGGTACCTATCAGCATCTCCCTTCCCAGAGACAGCCAGCTCCAGGCCTGGCCTGTGCCTGCACTGTGCTAATTCTGCCTTCAAAATGTCTTTACAGGCATTTGCAGCTATTAAAGCCAGGTAAGCTCTTCCTGAGGTTTAATATCTTTATTGACGATCTGGACGAGGGGATGGAGTGCACTCTCAGTAAGTTCACAGCCAGCCCTAAGTCGCGCAGGAGTGTGGATGTGCTGGAGGGCAGGAAGCTCTGCAGAGGGATGAGGACAGGCTGGCCCTAAGTCGCGCAGGAGTGTGGATGTGCTGGAGGGCAGGAAGCTCTGCAGAGGGATCAGGACAGGCTGGAGCCATGGGCCAAGGCCAGCAGTATGAGATTCAATGAGGCAAAGTGCCAGGTCCTGCACTGTGGTCACAACAATCTCATGAAGTTCCAGGCTGGGGGAACAGTGACTGGAAAGCTGCCTGGCAGGAAAGAAACTGGGAATGTTGTTCAGTGTTGGCTGAACGTGAGCCCAGGTGTGCCCAGGTGTGCCCAGGTGTGCAGGAAGCCAATGGTGCCTGGCCTGTCCCAGCAATGGAGTGGCAGCAGGATCAGGGCAGGGACTGTCCCCTGGGCTGGCACTGCTGAAACCCCTCGAGGGCTGTGAACAGCTCTGGGACCCTCAGAGGAAGAGAGACACCGAGGGGCTGGGGCGTGCCCAGGGAAGGGAATGGAGCTGGAAGGGGCTGGGGCAGCAGGGGGGGCAGAGGGAGCTGGGAAGGGGCTCAGCCTGGAGAAAAGGAGGCTCAGGAGGAATTTCTGGCTCTGCACAACTCCCTGCCAGGAGGGGACAGCCGGGGGGTCGGGCTCTGCTCCCAGGGAACAGGGACAGGAGGAGAGGGAACGGCCTCACGCTGGGCCAGGGCAGGCTCAGGGTGGGCAGCAGCAGGAATTTCCCCATGGAAAGGGCGCTCAGGCACTGGGAGTGCCCAGGGAGGTTTGGATCCCCATCCCTGGAGTGTCCCAGGAAGGGCTGGAGGTGGCACTCAGAGCTCTGGGCTGGGGACAGGGTGGGGATCGGGCACAGCTTGGACTCGGTGGCCTTGAAGGTCTTTTCCCACCTCAGTGATTCTGTGGTTCTGTGATTGCTTCTGCATGTTTTAGGCAATACAAGCCACTTCCTAGAACGGATGGTGTGACGGTGCCAAAGCCACCCATTACTTTGGATAAATCAACAAGCGATGCTATTCAGCGTTCTTTCCAGCAATTCCTCTCAAACATGGATTTCTCCTTTAGGCCGCAATCACATTTCACAGGTGGACCAGAACGTACTAGTAAGTGCTCATTTCCCTATGTCAAAAGCAAGATGGAGAAGTCAATAAAACATCTTTAAGACAGGACTATAATGAGACGCCAAGTACCCCTAGAAGTGCTAATTCCTTACACTGCATGCTTATTTGTACATGTATGTGCAGCAAAGGGAGCTGGTCCTGGGATTCAGGGCTTTGGGGCATGCCTTGAATATGCCTTGCTAAACCAGGCTATGGATAAAGAGGCTTGAAAGTCCCAGGAGTTTTCTGGGATGATTAAGAAGAATACCTCTGTGGCATCCCTTTGATTCAAGGGGTAAGTTGAGAAGTCATCACAGCAGCAGCAGGGTGGAGTTTGCTTAGGACGTAAATAACCTGCTCGTTCTGTGTAAATACTTCTACTCCTTTGCAATGCTTTGTAAGCTCAGCCTACAGTCCCAGAGCTGTGCTTGGTGGGACACTTGTCTGACTGAATTGATAAATTTAGGGTTCCCTGGGTACTGCTCTCTGGATGGTGCTTCAGCCCTCGCTGGCAGCGAGCCTCGGGTCAGGATAGAGGCAGACTCCAAATCTTCACAATTATCTGGTAATCATAATGCATTTTTTCTGTGTAGGTTTCTTCGGTAATGCTTCTTTTGGTAGTGCTCCAGGGCATCATGGGTTCACGTTTGGATCATCCTATAGTTTTTCATAGCCTAACGAAATACAAATTCAGTGGCAATCATAATGATAACAATCATAGAAAGGAGGGAAGAGAGAGAGAAAACCCAGCCAAAACTAACGATGCACAGCACAATTGCTCCGCCATCACCTGCTCTCTGATGTCCAGCCACTGTTCCCAAGCAGCAATTGGCTCCTTCTGGCCATCTCCTCCCAGTTCATATACGGGGCATGGTGTTCTGTGGTGTGGACTATCCCTTTGGCCAGTTGGGGTCACCAGCTCCAGCTATGCTCTTTCCCAGCTTTTTGTGCACCTCCTCACTGGCAGAGCATGAGGCATGGAGAGGTCCTTGGCTCAGGTTAAGCAATGCTCAGCAACAGCCAAACCATCAGGCTGTTATCAACGTTATTCCCTCCTGAACCCAAAACTGTACCAGCTGCTGAGAAGAGAAGGAATTCTATCCCAGCCCAAACCAGGACAGGACTCCAACACCCACAGTGCCATCCCAGATGTGCAGGGCAACCAGAGCTGCTGGGAGGAGGCCACCAGCAACAAGAGCTGCTGGAAGCTTGGAATTGTTTGTGCCTGGTCTGAATGCTGCCTGCAAATGCCTCGCGGTTACCTCTGTGAGTTCTTAGGTCAAAGACATCAACAGCAGAAGAAACACTTTGTCTTTTCATGATGCATCTGTCAAGGCTGGACATCCCGCCAAGAACTTCAGGCTTACAGGGACAGGAACCATCCCTTTGATCTATCCCATCCATACTGCCACCAGCGGGTTGAAGTTCCTGTAGTGATGCAGGGACAACGTGTTATTTTGTATTTCCAGGCCTAGAAATTGTGAGCGTTACACGGACGCTGTGCTAAACTGGCATATCCGAAATTGGATTGTGGGTTGCTGTGACAGGGGGTGTATCACAGCACCCTTCCTCTTCTGCGAGGGCTCCTCTTTTATTTGTTCTGTTAATCATAATGGAAATACCATTAAGTTGCTCATTTTTGCTCAGCTGTATCAAATACTGTGTTGGCTTTGTGTTATTAAAGTCACGATATTAGCTTGCAAAACGCGATGGCAATTTATTTTATCTAAAACTTGACAGCACAAGATTAACTGCTACAGAACTAGGCAGCAGCAGTGCTGATCTTCGATCTGAAGGCAGCAGCTTTTGCCTCTGCCGCCTCTTTCCATCCTGCACGTCCAGTGCAGAAGCGGAGCTGCCCTGGGAGGTGAGCAGAGACTGGGCAGCATTTTCTGCCAGGGGCTGAGGGAAAACTTCCCCCGAAGCGGCTGCGGAAGGGTGGAGACGGCACAGGGAACATTTCTCTGCCGGGCCTGGGGCGGAGGAAGGGCTTGGAGGGGAAGGGCTTGAAAGGGAAGGGCTTGGAGGGGAAGGGCTTGAAAGGGAAGGGCTTGAAAGGGAAGGGCTTGAAAGGGAAGGGCTTGGAGCCTCGGGGCTGGGTTCCTGCCTCTGGTTTTCGTTTCGGTTTTCTTTCCCGGCTGCAGCCATGGCAAAAGCCGGGAAGGGCTGTGGAGGGGCCGACAGCCTGGAGGCCGAGCTCACCTGCCCCGTCTGCCTGGGGCTGTACCAGAATCCGGTGTCGCTGAGCTGCGGCCACAACTTCTGCCGGCGGTGCATTGAGAAGGTGCTGGGAACCCAGCAGAATTCCCGGGCTCCCTCTACCTGCCCCACCTGCAGGGCCCACCTGGGGCCCAGCGCGGAGCTGCGGAACAACTTCAAGGTGTGCAGCATCGTGGAGGCGTTCCAGGCCACCAAAGGACAGCAGGCTCCAGGAGAAAGCCTCGAGCAGGAGGAGGAAGGCGCCGAGCAGGGGGAGACAGGCGCGGTTCCCTGCGAGCACTGCCTGGACGGGCCGCAGCCGGCCCTGAAAACCTGCCTGGTTTGCGAGGCTTCGCTGTGCCAGGCGCACCTGAGCAAACACAACGCCAAGGATTTCCATCAGGAGCACGTCCTGGTGGAGGTGGGAGCGGGCCGGGCGGAGGAGAGGAGGTGCGGCGATCACGGCAAGCTGCTGGACTGCTACTGCCTGAGGGAGGAGAAGTGCATCTGCGTGCTCTGCTCCATCGCCGGCGCCCACAAGCGCCACAAGGTCATCACCTTGAAGGAGGGACACGGCAAACAGCTGGTAAGGAGCTCTGCCCTCGCCCCGGCCCCTGCCCCGGCCTCGAAAATGCGGGGAAAGCCGCAGGAAGGGCGGTGGGGCTTTCGCCGGGAATGGGGGTGGGCGTGAGGGCAGCCCCGGGGATTTCCTCTCCGCTCCAGCACGGCGATGGTGCCTTGTGCTGGAATTTGCTTTTCATTGTTTCCCTGCGTGCTGCCGGAGCAGTGTTGGGCCGCTAAGCAGGGGGAGAAGAGCGGAGAGGAGAAGGGTGTTCGGGGCAGGCCGGGCCGAGCGTGGGTCGGGCCCTCGGGGTGCGGGGACATGGCAGAGCCGGCCGCCCTCACTGCGGTGCTCCCGGCCGGCATTGAGAAGTATTCCTGCAGGGATTAGAAAATCCCTCCCTCCACAGAGCCCCGGCAGTGCCACTGCTGCTGAACTTGGCGTGCGGAAGGGAGTTTTGCCTCTCGAGGTCCTTCCCTTGCGCTCGCTCCGTGCTGTAGCACGGTGGGGATCAGGCTCTGCTCCCCAGTAAGCAGTGACAGGATGAGGGATGCAATCTCGGGCTGTGCCGGGGAGGTTCAGGTTGGACATCAGGAGGAATTTCTTCCCTGAGAGGGTTGTTAAACATGGGAAGGAGCTGCCCCGGGAGGTTTGGAGTCCCATCCCTGGCGGTGTCCAGGGAATGATATGGCTCTCAGTGCTCCGGGCTGGGTGATAAGGTGGGGATTGGTCGGTCACAGGTTGAGCTCGATGGGCTGGGAGGTCTTTTCCAATTTCAGTGGTTCCGGGGTTCCTCCTTCTGCCACAAATTTCGTGGAGCCAGTGTCCCAGGAGGTACAAGAGACACGGGGCCTCTGCGTTCCTGCCTCCGAGTCCAGCTGGTGTCCTTGAAATGCTCCAGAATCATCTGAGACTGAGGGGATGAAAAGCATTTCCTACGCTCACTCACTGCCTTGCGTTTGAAATATCAGAGCTCAGTTTAGAGTCCAAGCAAAAACCCTGCAGGAACCCAGTGCATGGGCAGGAAATGGCTCCCTCTGGACCTCAGGACAGGTCACAGCCTCCTCAGGAATTGGCAGAAGCACCCTTTGCAGTTATATGAATTGCAAACTAACTTCCTCCCCCAAGTTACATATCAAAATTTCAAGCAGCAGTGGGAGGTGTGAGACAATGGCCAGTCTGCTTTGAAGCTGTTCCTGCTGGGAGGTTCAGTGATGTTTTTCCTTCTGCCAGGTTAAACTCTCCGACACCATGACAGAGCTGCGGGAATGTAAAAGTGATTTAGTTACTGCCCTAGAAGAGCTTCAGGAAAGCGAGAATCAGATCAAGGTTGGTATCCAAATTATTGCTAATTGCGAGCATCTTTCCTTCACAGTTTCCCAGCAATAAGTGATGGTAACTATACTGTTAGAAGCAGATGAATAGAAAGGGAAAAGGGTGGTTTGAGAAGCTGCCAGGAGCCAAGCTTTATCACACATTCCAGCTCCTCCACAGGAGGATCCAGCTGGGAAATTCCACCCTGTATTGTGATTGCACAGACCAGCTTGCAGGACTGGCAGCCCACGGACTGTACGTAAGATTATGTATTTTTAAAGTTTTCTACCTGTTTAATAGAAGCAATTTATATCTACAAATGGGATTTTCAGTGTGTACCAGTAAGCTCTCACACTGGTAGCTGAAATTCATCTGACTTTGTTACTATATCAGGACTAATTTTGAAAAGCCTCTGTTGAATCAGATATTCTAAGCAAATGTTTATTGTCTGCTTCCTTCCAAAGCAGGAAAGGACAGATACAATCCTAATTGATAAGCAGAGGCACTAAACTGAAGGGTAGAGTTTCTGAGCCAGTGCCCCTTTCTCTTATCTCTTCATTTAGATCAATACCACAACACTGACTTCTGAGCTAAAAGAGCTGTTTGAAGATATAGAGGCAGAGCTTCATGAGAGAAAGACAAAGATCCTGAGTGACATTCTGTCTAATGAGGAAGAACAACTGGCAGTCGTTGCCGACATGAGGAAGAAAATGGAACAGAAGAGAGACCAGGCTGAGCAGAATCTTCAGGCTTTGCAGAAGATAAAAGAGCAACCAGATGTTTTCCTCTTCTTCAAAGTAAGCAGTGGTATTCTGCTTTTCGTCATGGGTCTGCCTAGTTCTCAGCCAGATGACCTTTCTGAAAATCACACTAATGATATTTTTCCTTTTTTTTCTTTTTCTTTCCTTTGCAATCCTCTCGGTAGGATCTGAAACTGGTCACTGACAGGTATGTTCTGCTTCCTAGCACTTGTTTTTTGCTTTGAAAAAATATGGTGTTGCTAACTGGGATCAAACCCCACTGCCTGCGCCCCTCTGTCCCACCGCCCCGTGCTGCAAAGCTGAGCCAGAGGGCACCACGCCCACACGATTAACGGGCATGGAGAGGTCCTTGCCTGCTCTTACACTTGTCCCTTTAAATTTCGGTTTCCTGGCTGGATTCTGATGAAAACCACTGGCTTTTATTTTACCAGAAAACTGTATTTGTCAGAGATGAAGCCCCTAGGGTTCAGTTTACAGCAACACTGTCTTGGGGGCACATTGGTGACCCTCCCTCAGCTGAGTTCCCAGGCAACAGCCTTTGGCAGCAGAGGTAACCAGCTCATTGCCCACCAACTTTCTGATAGCTAAAAAGATTTATCACCACTTCTCTTGCAAGTGATACCTTTAATTTATAACTCAGCACTTCCTGTGCAATGCCTGGGTGCCAGCTGCAATTCAGTGGTGCAGCACCACACCAACAGTTCCAGATCCAGGAGGGGCTTTGCAGCAGCACTGGAGGCCGCAGCTGCACCAAGGGGCAGCTCAAACATCTGCCTGGAATCTAAGATGTCGCCTCGTAACTTGCACAGATTAAAGCTGAGTTCAGACTCGGGTTGTAAGGAGAGCTTGGGCTCACCTGTACCTCAGGGCTGCAGCTCGGTCTGTTATCACAGCTGTGCCACAAGTCACATCGTAGCCCGTGGGATCAAGGTAACTTTCCAGAAACCTGGACACATTTAATATCTTTGGCATTCTTGTTCTGTCACTGCCACAACAGTCAGAGCCTGCTGCAGCAAGTCAAGGCCCTGTTCACACATGGGGATAATCAAAACACCTCCTCCCCTCTCATTATCAGTATCTGAAAGGTCCAGTGCAGGTTGGTAAGTGAAAGGCATTGCCAAATAAATAACAGTATGTACCAATTGGAATTCAGCCTTCACAAAGGGCTGTTAACCCAATAATTCACGTTGCCAAAGCCCTCTCTTCTTGGCAGGCTCTGTCCTAGTGGAGAATTCTGTTCCCTTTGGACACTGGATGGTTTTCCTTGGTGCAGTGACTCTCTGTGCCCTAGGGTTGAAAGCCTGGATCTGGACACTGAGAGTGTGCAAGTGGAACAGGTGGAGCTGGATGACAAAATGTTTACCCAGTACAAAAGCTGGAGAAAGAAGTTCTTGTGGCAGCTGGACTCTCTGCTGGACGACGTGCGTGGTGAGCGGCCCCGACCCCAATCCCAGCTGGGATGTGGGGTCCTGGGAGTGGTGGGAAGGGGCAGGGGACAGGTTTCTGTGGATAACAAGGAAAAGCTCTGCTCCTAAGCAGTGCAAGGCCAGTTTCTCCTCTCTCTGATGTGGTTTCCTGCTCCCATCAGCTTCCCAAGTTCTGGGTGCTCGGTCCCGCTGGCAAGAAATGGCCTCTGTGTTTGTCCAGCCCCATCCCCTCCTGGTTTATCTCTGACCATGAGATCCAGGGACAGCACCCAGCCCTAAACTTGAATTTGTTGCCAGCTTTGTTAACCATGTTAACCATTTTTTTTTTTTTTTTTTTAGATAAACTCGATGACTTAAATGGAGAGGAGGAGGTAAATCGTTTTCTTTACGTTTTCTTTACGTACAAATTGTTCCCTGCAGATTTCTCCAGCTGTCCATTTAAGGACTGTATGTCCTGCATTTTCCTGGTTCAGTTTCAAGGAGACCTAAGCAGAGTCCCGAGGGTCTAAGGCCTAAGGCTGTCCTTCACCTTAAAAGAAGAGAGTCAGATCTATTCACATCTCTTGTTCTGCTGCTAACAAGATGTGATTTGTGTTTTACAAGGCTCTAACATTCAACACCATTTCTTTATGGTGAGTCTTCACCTACTGATACCCCTCCAGAATGTAAATACCATTTATTCCTCGGGATTCTGGCTTGGGGTTGTGAGTCTTGCAGAGAAAATCTCCCACCTAACAATGTGATCAGCGATCTGTTGCGGGTATCTCCTGTCCTTGCCAGAGCGTGCAGCCTCAGGGCACAGCTCTCAAAATCTGCACTGGGCAGAAATCTCTGGGAACTCGCCAGGGAGATCATTTATCCTCAGCCGGAGGGAGACAGGTTTGCTTCAGCACTCAGGAAAACTCTGAGCCTGTTCCAAGGAAAGACCACAGAGGGGTTCCCACCAACTGCGCAGGAGCTGGAGCAAACCAGTACCTGAAAATGTTCCCTAGACAAGTCCAAATGCTGCAGGAGATAGAAAATGTGTGAACGGTATTTCTCTGCAGATAGCACTAGTCCAGTCTCAAATGCATATCTGCTGGGTGCAGCAGGGCATCTTTTCTACAAGCTTTTTAAAATAAATGTTGTTAAGAAGTTACACAGATTTTTTTTTTTATAATTATTCTTTTAATTGCTGCAACTAAAGTTCGGTTTGAAAATTATTTTCTTCTTCATTCATAAATCCAAAAGAAAATCCTACTTTCTTCACCACTTTTTAACTTCTGGAGCAAATCTAGAGGTATATTTTTTAATCAGTGTATATGTCCATTTATTTGTCTTGTGAGCTCAGTCATTGGCTGTGCTCTATACAGAATCAGTCACTCAAAAAAGGTCAAGGAAAAGAAATACTGTTTTCTGAGACAAGGCAATGCTCTACTCGGAAGCAACTTATCAAATATGTTATAAAATATTGCTTTATTTTACAATAAGTGAATCTTTTTCATCTTGTTTATTCCTACTGCAGGAAAGCGTGGTCAAGAAGAAATAACAAACATACTTGAACAACTTGTTCCAGGATTTTGATTCTGTCAGGCCCAGACGTAAGGGAGATGTGAAAAACAGACGTTAGAAATGAGATGTAAAGAAGAACTTCAATATTATCCAAAATTACCTCTAATAATGAGAACCTGCCACATGTTCCTCCCCTCCTACCTTGCATTCAAATCCATTCTGTAACAAATGAAATTTTTTTTTGTAACTGTGTGAATTAACACGAACATAATAAAGGCCCTTAACTGCTTCTGCATTGCAAGCTGTGGACTGTATCATCTCATGGGTCTAATTATGCTTTTGTACGATGATTTGTGGTGACTCTGTTGTCACTATATAAATGACTCCAGATACCCGTAAGCGAGGCTGGAGGATTTCACACCATCACCAGGAATGAGCTGTTGAGAGCATTTTTTGTGGGTAGACTCCCAGGAACTCAAGGCTGAAGTTCTCTGTGCTTTTGCAGCACTTGTGGTTACAACTCCCTTCTGTCCCTTGTGATAATCAACATGTACCTGATTTCAGGGATTAAAAATAAACACAGCAATCCGTCTCAGATTCAGAGTAACACCTCCCTGGTTTGAATGGACCCTCGAAGCTGTGCTGTGTGCTCGGCCCTGCCGCTGCTGCATCACAAAAGCCAAATTTGGGGAGCTCAGCAGTTGTTCCGGGTGACTTTGCAAATATTCCTCCCTGCTGGAAGCCAGCAAGGCACAAAGGGCAGCGGCTCTCAGCCACTCAGGTGAGGCAGAA
The DNA here is from genome assembly GCA_013397315.1 of Donacobius atricapilla. Taxonomy (NCBI): domain Eukaryota; kingdom Metazoa; phylum Chordata; class Aves; order Passeriformes; family Mimidae; genus Donacobius; species Donacobius atricapilla. The sequence goes on along the minus strand of WBMY01007063.1, from coordinate 151,339 downwards.
GAAACGAGCCTGTCCTTCAGCGCTTCCCTGGCCTGGGCTTCTCTCTGGCTGCCAGCTGCAGGAGCTGGGAGCAGCCAGTGCTGCTGCTGCAGAGTTCCTGCAGAGCTGCAAACCCCTGCAGACAGCAACCCTCGCTCCAGCGTGGGATTTGTAATCCTGCTGCAGGCTCACAAAGCTCTTGGCTGAAAATGAGCGTCTAGGAAGGTGGAATTTCTGAGTTAGATGCTAAGTTGGTGGTGCAGTTTAATTCCCCCGTGCAATTTGTTTGTTTGCCAAGAGACTCTTTGGAATTTGTGACTTGTTTTAATGTTCTGTGCCTTAGCCTTGAGGAAGCAAAGACTGGATGAAAGCAGGGTGAGAAAACACACTGAGTCCAGCAATTATTCAACTGACCCTTCTAACACACATCAACACTGAAAATTTTATCACCTAATTACTTTTTGACTCTAGGTGAAAACATTGGATCGTGACACACACTGAGAGTGCAGCAATTCTGCACAGATGTTTGTGCACAACACGCTTTCTTGATTGCAGCATAATTGTCCTGAGATATGGACAGAGCTTATTTCTTTTTGATATCTTTATGGCTTAATTATTTTGATTACCTAAGAACTCTGATTCATTGCATCTTTCCTTTTGTATTACGCCCTCTCCCCTCCAACCACTCCATTTTTACTTGGCATTTGTCTCATCCTTGATGGAAGCCTTTAAAAGCAGCTCATTTTAGCTCTTCTTTTTTGGTTTTGCCAAGCACTGAATGATGTGACTGAATTAAATTAAATTACATGCATTTCAGGCATTAGGATGGGCCTCTTTCTGTTACTTAGTCTGATGGGGTTTCTAAGTAAGTCAGGCCTGCCACACGTAGAGCTCTGTGTGTGTGACATTCATTAGGGCCTTCCAAGCCCAGCAGGTCAGGGTGGGGAGGAAGGTTTGTCCCAGCCCTGACAGAGCTCAGAGATGGGAACCAGGCAGTTCCATCTGCCCCATCTCCAGACTTACTGCAACAGGGTGCAAATTCAGGCCTGAATCTCAGCGCACTGCCAGCCGTAGAGGGTGGGAAGGGCAAGGAGAGAAAATAACTCCTTTTTAGCCCCTGTCAGCATAACCCAGCCACCCTCCCTCGGAGCTGTACCAGCAGGACCAGGGCACTGGGCAGGGAGGTGCCAGGAGGACGGGACTGAAGGCAGGAGGCTCCTTACACAGGGCTGGGAGCCAGGTGGCACAAAGCAGCTGAGAGCTGGGGGAAATCACTGCTGCCTTTATCTGCTGAGTGATAACGCTGAGCTGCAAGCCTGGGACAGACTGGGAAGAGCCAGGGAGAGCCTCTGCCTGTGGGGTTTATGCCCAGAGGGCTGATAGCACCATCACAGAGCCATGTGCCAGGTGGCACCAGGGCACGGTGGGGCTGGACAGGAGCTGCTGGGCAAAAGGCAACGGCGGAGGGCTCCCAGGGCTGCCCAGGAGCACCTGCTCACTGGAATAAAGCAATTTCCAGGTTTATTCTGCAGACTGACCAACTGCTGTGTGGAGATTTGATATTCCAAAGACGATGTGGTGATCTGGGGAAGCAGCAGGTTTGCCAGGCAGGCTGAGTGGGATGGGCAGATGGCACACGCTGGCACTTGTGTGTCAGCAAACCCCAGGTCCTTGGCAGGAGATTCTGGAGCGTGAGGAGCCCAGAGGCACATTTCTCCGAAGGCCAAAGGTTCCCTCAGCACAGAAATATATTAACCATAAAGCTTAATATACCTCGAGAAGAGGAAAGCAGTTGGAAGTGAAATGATTTAATTATCTTAAATAATTGCTTGGATTTTTTCCACTCATTTTTTTAGAAAATCAGTCTAAATGTGAGAAGACAAAAAACCTATTTTTTTAGGTCCAGAAAAATAAGAATTCTTTGGATTTTTTTTCTTTTACTATCATGTTCCAAGAAGATATTTTCCCCCTGTTTCTTCCATGAAGACATGATGTATTGGATGATCCAAGTTTTTTCCACAGCCTGTGCTCCTAGAACAAGAATGACAATGCTGGAACACCCGTTGCTTGGGTTTGTGATTTCTTATTAGGATTCTGCAGAGTCCCTAAACAAAAGGCTTTGAATGCTTTTGTCATAGATGTCACTCCTCCCAAGGATTTGCTCTGGTTGTCTTGGAGTCACCAGATACTTCAAACTCAATCAAAACTCCCGTGGAAGTCCCTAAAGGGATTGGGAAGTCAGCCACTGATGTTTTTGACATTGGACAGTCAGGGGAGAGGGATGGAGCTCTTCTATTTCCTTTGCAATTGCCTGTTCTGGTTACCATGACATCTAATAAACCCTCATGGAGAAGGGAAGTGTTTTCTGCGGAAATGTTCAGTATTTCTACTGTAAGATTTACAACATTTGCTTAACACTGAAAGACAGGAGCATGAATTCTGCAGGCCTGAAGTCAGCTTCATTTGCTCCGTGTATTGATGGGGTTTTTTGGCAGCTCAAGGCTCCACCTGGAATGCAAATATTGGGCAATGTTTGACTTCAGATGGAACGTCTGCTTTTCTGTGCAGCTGGGAAGGGAAGGCAGACAGGACTGGGCATGGCCCCTCCGACCTTGAACCTCCAGCCCAGAGATAAGAGCAGAGCACTTCCCAGAACCCTGGGATCTTAAATACCCACATTGCCAAGGATCCTTCATCCTTCCCAGCTTTTTAATGAATCCCAGTGGTACAAGGGGCCAGAGAGTGTCACACTTCCCCACCTGCACGAAGTTGAATCTCACTTCACCTCATATTACCCACCCTATTCTTTCTCTCTGCAGGCAGCACTGACAGAACGAGAGGACAGAGTCTTAAGCTGTGCCAAGGGAAATACGGCTTGGACATTAGGAACAAGTTTTTTTACAGAAAGGGTGATAAACTACTGGAATGGTTTGCCTGCGGAGATGGAGCCACCATCCCTGGATGTGTTCAAAGAATGGATGCGGCACTCAGTGCCGGGGTTTAGCTGAGGTCTTAGGGCTGCGCTGGACATCCCACAGCAATTCCGTGAACTCTGCAATTTGAAAGGCTTGAGTGCCGAGTGAAGGAGCGGGAGCAGCCTTTCGGGGGCTCCCCGGAGCTCCGCACAGGAGGAATCCCTTGGGAAGTGACCCGGGCCGGGGCTGGAAGGGGCGCGGCTCTGCCCGGCCCTCCCTGCCCGAGCGGGGCGGCGCTGCCGGGCCCGGCCTCGCTCCCTCCCTCCCTCCCTCCCTCCGGCTGTCCGGAACTCTGTCTGTCCGTCTGTCTGTCCGCCTGTAACTCCGTCTGTCCGCCTGTAACTCCGTCTGTCCGTCCGTAGCTCCGTCTGTCCGTCCGTCGGTCGCCGCCGCCCCAGGGCCCCCGGGAGCCGCGGGCGGTGAGTGCCAGGGAAGGGGGCGGGCAGGGGGGCACGGCGGGCTCCGGCTCGGACCCCCCGAAGGGGCAGCAGGAGAGCGAAAATCGCACATGGAAGCCCTAAGGAAGCTGGGCAGGAAGGCGGCGGGACCCCGAGCGTGAGTGTCGCGTTGAAAGCGAAATTGTTCCCTCGCTTCTCTCTCGCTCTGCCCGGACCCTAAATGCTGGCTTGGCTTCCGAAGCGCTCGGCAGAGCCCCTGGCACAGCGGGCGGGGTTCTTCTGGCGGGTTTTTATTCGTTGCGTTAATTTTTATTCATTGTATTGATTTTTATTAATTCAAACACAACAAGCAAGGCAGTTGGAGATGCTGCCGGTCTCCATTGGCGCTGTGGGATGCCCTGGGCTGAGCCGGCGGCTGCTGCCCTGGGGAAGTTCCTTCGGGCAGCTCTTCCTCAGCCCATCCTCGGTGTTCCACCCTTCCCGCCTAACAGAAGGAATAACTAACGCAGGAATAACTTGCTGGAAGGGCTTGGCGAAGTCTCCCTAAGAAATGCGGGTGCGATGGAGCCTTGCTGGAGGGATCTGCTTGGGGCAGGGCAGGGCAGGGCAGGCAACACACGCTCGGCTGCCCTTGGGAGCTGACACAACTTCCCCGGAATATCCCTGCCAGCAGGGAGCCCATTCCATGGGCTCTCCCCCAAAAATGCTGCAGGCTGCTGCTGCTGCTGGGCAGGAGCGAGGAGAATCCCAGGAGCAGATCCCACGTTTCACAAAAATGAGGTTTTGTTGTCCGGCTTCGCCGGTTTTCCCACATGGCTGCTGGTTACTGTGCCAAAAGTGAGGCAGCTCTGCTCCCACATGTGTTCCTTAAACGTGGTTTTCATTAATCGTGTTATTTTCAGCCCTTTGTGGAAGTAAATGTTTGTGGCTTGAATGTTTTGCTGGAGGATATGAAGGATTTTGTCAAATTCCCAGGTGCAGGCAGTGTTGTTCCGGTGCTTATCTGGGTGTTATCACGGTAATATTGAATTTCCTTGTTGCTCCACAACAGTGAAGACATTATTTGAAAAAGGCCATTGTCCAACCGGAGAAAGGTCAAAGATTTAGTTGTCAAAATGCTGTGATCTTCTTTCCTGTTATATTCTTGGGGAAGGGGGGGTGGTATTTTCTAAGGGCCCAGCTCTGGTTCAGTTTGTGTGGAACTTGGATTTCTGATTCACCTGCTTCTCCTTTACAATTCTCCAGAAATCGTTCATGCCTTTTTAGATTACGGATTTATGCATTATTTTTTAGTGAATGTAAGTTCTCCTGTCTAGCAAGAGGTACATGAGGGTGGGGGGGGTGATCACACACTGTGCTAATTTAAATGGAGAAAAACAAGGAAAACTGAGATGGGTGTGGTAGGAAGAACACTTTTGATTTCATTTGTACTCTGAAATGCTCACACCTGAAGTTTCACCTTGGAGTAGTTATTTCAGCAGGTGAGTGAGCTTCACAACCCATTTTTCTCTTGCTCTCAAGGTGACTCTGATCTGCCACAGACGAAAGAAGTCCAAGCCAGCCCTGGGCTGCAGGTCGTGCTCCCCCAAAAACAGAAGCCAGGCAGATGCTGCCACATCATGGGATCAGAAGGAAGGGCCCAGATGGGCTCCAGAAATAGTCTGGAGGTCTGATGGCTTTTACAGACTGCAGGACCTCCCTGTATCTTTATTTTATGGCAGTCAGTTGGTAACAGATACTGGAAATTTCCTCAGCTCTGGCTTGTAGTTTTTTTTATCTGAAGTGAAGTTTGTGGCAACGAGACACCCCCTGAAAGGCCAAATGAGTGATAAAAGTGAATTCTACGTTGTGTGTAAATAGAAGCTTTCAGAATAAAAACACCAGCAGCTCCTTTTTCAAGTTAATGTACAGAATGCCCTTCAGTGTCCAAACCATGAACCAAAGGGGTTTCCTCAGGGTTGGGGCTTTTTTATGTTTAAGAACAAAATCCAGTTTTATTAGACAAGCCTGGGCTAACGGTTACAAAATTAATACAGGGCAGCACTTTGAGGCAGAAAGGGGTGAAATGAGTGTTGGAAATTGTGTCATTTCCTACCGTCCTGACATGACAAGGGGCAGGGAGTGTGTGGTGAAAGGTCCTTTTCATGGCACGGAGAGAAAGCTGTCATGCAAGTCGGCACAAAGACCCAGTATGTGCTCGGAGTTCTGGAGCCAAAAAAAGGTTTTTACTTAGAACATTTCCCTACTGTGTGGACACGACTGAAACCCAGGCACCCCCTCCCATGCAGATGTTTTACAGCAGCACCAGACTGAGCTGTCTGAGGTTTCTCTTGGCACATTTAAGAAAATTCCCAGGTTTGAGTAAGCTGCCTGCAAGTCCTGGAGGAGGGACAGAAGGAATCAGAAGGATTTTTCACTACTGAAATCTTTACTGAAGTCTCAGAAAACAAACTCATTGCCACACATAAAAAGTGGTCTGGGTTGGCTTTTTTTTCCCCTCAGCTTTTACAGTGTTGATTTGCTGAGCTTTGGGTGGGTGAGAAGCCTTTTGATTTGTAACTCTGTGCTGGTAAAGCAAATAAAACTTCTTGAGCAAATACTGCTCCAAAATGTGCTTTTTGCAAAGTAGAGCTGACACAGGCTTTTGTAATAGTCCCTTGACTCTCACTGTGTATTTAGGGGGCTTGTGAGGGCTGTAAATCATCCCTGAGCACACTCTGCAGTCCTGTACAGGTGGGGGAGATTGGGAACCTGCAAGGTAGGGGTGGGGGTCTCCTCCAAGTGAGAGCTCTCTCTCATCTGGAGCATGTCCCTTCTTGCAGTGCAGGTTCTTCATTTAAAAATCCTGATTTTTCCTGTGGCTCTGGAGGTGGCACTGGAGTGCCCTGGGCTGGGAGGGCCTTTCCAGCCTCAGTGATCCTGGGATGTTCGAGCAGGGAGGGATAGAGCCCCTCTCACACAGAAAATCCATCGCTGCTGGTGCCATCAGGTGCTTTGGGGTCTGTGTTTGGAACCCTCCTTTCAGGGGCAGAGAGCGGCTGGGTTTGGTTATTTGGGAGGCTGCAGGAGCTCCCCCACCGAAGAGACGCTCCTCTCTGGGTCTGTGGTGAATGGAAACACCTTTGGGAGTCCCAGCACGGAGGAGATAAAACAGAAACTCCTCCCTGGTATCTTCCGCCAGCGTCTGTGTGTTGGCTTTAGATATGTCTGCAGCTCCAGGGACAGGGACTCCACGGTGTGAGGTGGGATTAGTTGAGTGGAATTCCTTTCTAATTGGTTCTAGAAGTCTCTGAAGACGCTATTTTAAATAGCAAGTTCTGCAGCTGGTCCTGCTCTTGTGGGTTCTTTCTGCTCAGGCTGTCCTAAGGCAGCCGGCACCACACAAAGTCACTTCTCTCCCTTCTCCCTCCTGTATCTTTGGGAAACTCGGCACTGCAGGGATGGTAGCAGTGAGTGTTTCACTTAGGAAATATTTCTGTGCCAGCAGGGCTGCCCAGGGAAGGGCTGGAGTCCCCACCCCTGGAGGGATTTGAAAGACTTGTAGATGTGGCACTTGGGGACATGTGTTGGTGGAGGCCTTGGCACTGCTGGGAGGGCTTGGACTGGATGATCTCAGAGGGGTTTTCCAACCCGCGTGACTCCACAGTTCTGTGATAGGAGCTGTAGCCGTAGCTGCTTGTGAGATGGTGATAAAGTGAACAAATTCTGAGGCAGACTCAAGTGGCATCCTTAGCACTGCCAGTTCCAGCAGCAATTTATTAATTGGTGCAATTAATTCAGGACGATTGGACAATTAATTGGGCAATCCATTCAGCAGCGAGCGTTCCATGGACAGCAGTCTGGCTGATGTTCGCGCTGCATGGAGAGGACGTGAGCAGCACACAAAATCCACGTTGTCATTGGCACTCTGGGACTGCAGGGCCGGGAAGGGGAGCCTGGCAGTGACACTTCTCAGGGTTCTCCTGCTGGGTCTCACCCCGGACCAGGGAGTTTCTGGCTGGAATGGACTCCCTGGACTGGTGGTGCCAGGTATTGGGGCATAAGGAGTTTTCTGGAGAATTCTGGATGTTTGCTGAAGCTGGGAGAGCTGTGGAAGTGCTGGCAGTCCCTTGGTATGCTCAAGTTTCATTGGGGTTTGTCTCATCAAGGCTTTGCTCTTTCCCAGTCAGGCAATATGTCCCCAGTGTTAACTTATTGTTTCACTGTCTTTGGGTAGCTTGGACTAGAGCACCACTTCCAGCAGAACTACCTATCATTGTGCCCTTTAATATGTTTTCCACTTACATTATTTTGATCAGGTGGCATTTCCTTGTAAAACCAGCTTTTCAAAAGTGTGAAGTGTTTTTGTTTTTGCAGCGTGTCATTGGCTGTAAAAAAGCCACTTCTTAGCCAGCCAACCTTTACAGTATTTGGCAGGTGAAATCACTGCATTAAAAAATAAACAAAACCCAACCCACAAGAGATGCAGACCGAGCTGTGCTTTGCTGGAAATGTCTCACTTGCAGTTGATTTTCAGCAGCTGAACTGCAGTGGCTGTGGCACTACAATAAACCCTCTGTCTGGCTTTGCAGGGTGGAACAGGCTGCAGGCAGAGATTTTCTCAGGGAAGCCTCCCAGCAAGGCAGTGCTGCATTCCTGCCCGTTTCCCAACCCTGCCTGCAGCAGGTGGGTTCCACAGGACATCAGCTTCCCTCCTGGGAAAGGTCCTGCCTTGCTTCACAGGGATACAGTGGGGAGGCTCCTCCCCGGGTTGCTTGCAAATCGCTTTCTCTCTGCCAGACTGAGAGTTTCAGCCCTCGCTTTCCATAAATGCCGCGCTCGAGTCTCACGCTGTGCGTTCATTTTTGGTTCAGTGGTCTTTCTTTGTGTTTTTAGTGAGTCCTGGTGATGGCAGCAATGACAGAGACCAACAACATCCATGCAGTGACGGAAGGGCCAGAAGGAGATGATGCCAAGTGCAGTTTCCATCACAGAATGTTCCTGGAACCCCAAGAGAAGGAGAGGAACATGAAGGCTCTGCTGGTTAAGCAAGCAAAGAAAACTTGCAGCTGCACCCCAGCCAAAATCAAAGATTGCGTTTTGGGGTTTTTCCCCATCCTACAGTGGCTTCCTAAATACAAACTCAGGGAGTACCTCCTGGGGGATGTAATGTCTGGTGTGATCGTGGGGGTCCTGCTGGTGCCACAGTCCATTGCCTACTCTCTCTTGGCTGGGCTGGAGCCCATCTACGGCCTTTACACCTCCTTTTTCTCCTGCATCATTTACTGCATCTTCGGCACCTCCCGCCACATCTCCGTTAGCATCTTCGGGGTGGTCTGCCTGATGGTGGGGCAGGTGGTGGATCGGGAGGTGGAGAGAGCTGGCTTTGAGCTGGAGCCAGCCGTGCTCAGTGCCCTGCCAGCCCCGGCCGGGAACGGCACCGGGAACGGGACGGCGCCGGAGCCGCTCTGCGACAGAAGCTGCTACGCCATGGCCGTGGCTGCCACCATGACCTTCATCTCTGGAGTTTACCAGGTGAGGGCAGGTGGGCGCGTGTCACGGTAGGACACGAGATAGATTGACTCCACAGAGCTGTCAGCAGAGAAAGAAGCTTTATGTACAATCCTAACAGGTTCTTTTAGAACACACTGTGTAAAAAGGTCTGTTATTGCTCCATGGCACTGACACTGCTCTCCATTGGGTCAGGAATAGGAAACAACCCCTGGGACAGTTGTTCTGGCAAAGGGAACACTGTTTGCTGAGCCTGTGCTGAGAAACGGAGAGAGATGTTTTGAAAAGAGAAACTGTTGGCAGCTTTCCCTTGGGAAAGGAGCTGGCAATGGTCAGCGAGCTGAAATTCAGGCTCAGAAATACCGAGGCCACAGACACACAGCTGTGGTCTGCAAATAGTTGTCCTTCTTCTATCATTACAGTATTTGGAACAGCAGGAATAACAATACAAAACTCCAATCTTCTTCAGAGGGCATTATAGCCAGGGTTTATTGAAAGGCACATCCTTTCAGACAGGACTTGTGTACCATGAATATGATCGGTCCTTTAGAGCCTACACCTCTCTGTAAACATCTTTGCCGTTAGAAGAACAAGGTGTAGGGACAAGAAAACATCTACAAGGGCTGTTTGGGTTCCTCCTTACGATTTCTCAGGCCAGAGTGGGAAAGTTATGTACTTGGCTATCCCACCGGCTCAAGCTGCTGCCTGAAGCCTAAAAATCTCCTTTTGCCCACTGTCAGTTCCCACATTCCTCTCTAGGGGACTGTCCCCATCCTGCTGGGCTCGCACGTATCCTCAGTCTGCACCTCGGGGCTGGAGGTCGCTGTGGTGCAGGAAACTCCTCGGGCTGCTCTCCCCGCTTTTTAGCAGCATTTCCTGCCTGCATTGCTTCTCTTTGCTTCTTTTGGGGAATGCTCCCCGTTTTTTAACAGCTTTTCCTGCCTCCATTGTTTCTCCTTTGGGGACTGTAAGGACCTGCACCTCCAGCTCTCAAGGTATACTCACCTCCTTCCTCACTGTGGCCTGAAGTTCTGTTTATTTTTTTTTTTTTTTACATTAGACCCCACTTCATTGGGCCAAAAGGTGGTGCCTCAGCTCCTAATTCCAGTCTTTAATCATTTGCTTCTAACGGAGAAAAATTTGGACACTAAAAGTATCTCCAGTTTCCTTTTATTCGTAAATGTGCTTTTAAAAATTTGCTGTTTGCCCATTTGAAGCCAAAACAATCCTATTGCATGGAAAGGATTCTACCGAGAGGATACGATATATTTTATATTTATATATCTCTACTTATTTTCTAGAACTCTCTGCTTACCTGAATTAAAGCAAGTACCCTTGTTTTTAGTCTTATACATTAACGAGAATGGGATTATTTTTAGCAGCACTGCAGAGCTGTGGTATTGAGCTTGTGATTATTATTCATTTGTTCTCACCTGTCCAGGGTGACAACCAATCAAAATGTCTAGGAGGGGAACAAAACTTGTTTGTGATATTTAAAACACAGGTTTTGGACACAACCTGGAGCTTTTTGCACTGCAAGTTCATGTTGAGTTATTTCAGAAATATTCTGGGCCTCCCAGGCTACGCTGGATTTGGGGTTTCATCTTTCATCCCCGTGGGATTTGTGCAGTTTTGGAGTTGTGAATTGCACTTAATACTCTTTGCGAGTACACATATAATTAAGTTTCTTTATCTGAAGTAGATTAGTTTATCTTCAGTCCCTGTGAATATTAGGCAATTCTGTACAGGCTAACACTCTCAAATTTTTTTTTTTTTCAATCAAAATCACATATTCTTTGTATTAGAAACTTCACAATCAAATCGTAAAAAGCAAATCTTCTCACACCAGTTAATAAAGCCTAACTAGGTAAGCTAATTATTGTTAATGTTTTACACTTAGAATGATCTTGAATTAATTATCAAGGCTATGAGGGAGCCTTTTTGAGAGCTGTGAGCTGATTTCAGCCAGGCCAGGTCCCAGACCTGCCTTCTCTTCAGTAATTCTTTGAGATTCTCATGGAGCTCCCAGTTATCTCTATCTTTATGATCTGCAGCAGAGGAGTTTGCAGCTCACAGACTTTCTGAGTCAGAGGCACCAAACTTTCTGCAGTGCAAAGGACAGTTGTTACCCACAAACTGGTTTTACTGCAGGCTCTGAGCTCCAGTGTAGGGCAGACAAAGGCTACCAGAAATGCTTTTAGATCCTTGCAAAGTTCACAGAGTTTAGAGGAACTGAAAGAGAAATGGCAAAAGCAGACAGTATTTCAAATGTGGGGTTTGGGTTTTTTTCCCTAGGTTTTCTTTTTTTCTTTTTTCCCCACTAGGGTAATTAGCAGAGCAAACAATAAACATTTGTTCAGGGGATGAAGACCCCCAAAAAGCCTGTTTTGAATCCTGGAGACTTTTCTCCCTGCTCACACCATGCCTCATCCTCCAGGGCCGTGCGCAATGTTGTTTTTTTTTTAATCCCAGCTGACAAAATCTGCGGGATTTGTGTCCTGACATGCTGTGTGTGGTTGATTCCTTCCAGGTGGCCATGGGCTTCTTCCAAGTGGGCTTTGTCTCCGTGTACCTCTCGGATTCTCTGCTGAGTGGGTTTGTCACAGGGGCCTCCCTCACTGTCCTGACCTCACAAATGAAGTACCTGCTGGGCCTGGACATTCCTCGGAGCGGCGGCGTGGGCTCCCTCATCACCACCTGGATAAACATCTTCAGAAACATCCACCGGACCAACATCTGCGACCTCATCACCAGCTTCTTGTGCTTCCTGGTGCTGGTCCCAGCCAAGGAGCTGAACGAACGCTTCAAGTCCAAGCTCAAGGCTCCAGTGCCGGTGGAACTCTTCGTGGTTGTGGCGGCCACTCTGGCATCTCACTTTGGGAAGCTGAGAGAGACCTACGGCTCCAGCGTTTCCGGGCACATCCCCACCGGGTTTCTGCCGCCGCGCCCGCCGGTCTGGAGCCTGATTCCCAGCGTGGCGCTGGACGCCATCCCCATTGCCATAATTGGCTTTGCCATCACCGTGTCCCTCTCGGAGATGTTTGCCAAGAAGCACGGCTACTCCGTGAGGGCCAACCAGGAGATGTATGCCATTGGCTTCTGCAACATCATCCCCTCCTTCTTCCACTGCTTCACAACCAGCGCCGCTCTCGCCAAGACCCTGGTCAAGGAGTCCACGGGCTGTAGGACCCAAATGTCCGGCCTGGTGACCAGCCTGGTGATCCTCTTGGTCCTCCTTGTGATCGCACCTTTGTTCTACTCCCTGCAGAAATGCGTCCTGGCCGTCATAACCATCGTCAACCTCCGCGGAGCCCTGCGCAAGTTCAGGGACCTGCCCAAAATGTGGCACCTGAGCAGGGTGGACACGGTGATCTGGGGGGTCACCATGGCAGCCACGGCGCTCGTCAGCACCGAGATCGGCCTCCTGGTGGGGGTTTGCTTCTCCATGCTCTGCGTCATCTTCCGGACCCAGCGGCCGGAGGCGCCGCTGCTGGGCTGGGTGGCCGAGTCGGAGACCTACGAGTCCCTGTCTGCCTACAAGAACCTGCAAACCAAGCCCGGGGTCGTGGTGTTCCGATTCGAGGCCCCCCTCTACTACATCAACAAGGAGTGCTTCAAATCCACCCTCTACAAGCAGACTGGGGTCAACCCCGCGTGGGTGAAGGCGGCCAAGGAGAAAGCGGTGAAAAGAACGCTCAGGGAGAAGGAGGCGGGCTCTGGGGACAACCGGAGCGGCGTCCCCGTGGATTTAGGGCCGGAGCCCGTGGCGTTTCACACCATAGTGGTCGACTGCTGTGCGGTGCAGTTCCTGGACACGGCCGGGCTCCGCACGCTCAAGGAGGTCAGCAGGGACTACGGGGACGTCGGCGTGCGCGTGCTGCTGGCCCAGTGCAACCCTTCCGTCAGGAGCTCCCTGCTCCGAGGGGAGTTCTTCAGGGAGGGCGAGGACCACCTGCTCTTCCACAGCGTGCACCAGGCTGTGGACTTCGCCCTGGGCGCGCAGGGGCGCGGCGCTCCGAAGAGCTAGCTTGGAAAGGCGGGAGACGGGAGCAAAGCCCTGGCAGACGCGTCCGCGTGTCCGTGCGACGGGCGTGCGTGTGCTCAGATGGCAGGGCGGGGTGGTGCCAGCACGCCGGTGCCCTGCAATCTCTCTGGGCTTGCCTGCCAGGGGCAGTGATTCCACGGGGGGCACTGAATGAAGGGAGTTCTCAACCTGATTGGGGCCAATCTGCGGGTCTTGGGTTGGCATGGGGTTGTTCACCTCGCGTCTCCTCTCTGGGGCTTTCTGCGTCTCAGTTCCACTCTTAAGCTGTGATCAAGTCTTTTTTCGCGAGCCTGTCCTTGCGGGTGGGGTGGGATTTTGGGGTAGTCTGGACATCTGTCCAGCTGAAAATGAGGCAGCTCCTTCCTCATCCCTCACCCTGGCGTTGCTTTCCATCACCACACCCTGGTGTTTGCCAAGGAATGGCTGCCAGGGACTGTTTGCTCTGGCCTCGCGGGGCAGTGCTTGATTTTCCCTGAATCTCAGATAGAGAAATCAAATCTAAACATGCAGGAAATTATCTTAATGAATATCTTCTAACCAAGCACCTCTCACCTCCAGAGGTTTTGGCGCTAATTCCTAATTCAGGCAGGCCACGAGGGCATGGTTATCTCATTTCTCCACAGGCCTTGACCTGCCTGGGCCCATGGAAATGCTGCCTCTCCAGCTTGATTTTAATGATTTTTCTTTTCATAGATGACTCTTTAAAAGTCTGATTCATTCTTATGGTCAGTCAGCTGTTTTCCTAATATTTAGGAGCTTCTTAGAATTGTGAACATTAGATATGGAAAATATCTAGTTCTTTAATTTTAACCAAAAGAAGTCCCTTATAGGCAGTTCTTTATGCCAGGCAAAGAGAATCACAGGCACCAAAGTGAAAAGGGACAAATAGATCATCCAACATCTGCCCAAGTGTGTCTGTGTCACACAGACTTTGTGCATGAATGCAGGATTTATTGGCTGTAAACCCTTTGCTCTGTCCTGGACTTTATGCAATGGGAGTGCACAGACCATTGGAAAAGGAGCCGGGAAAATTCTTTCCTGAATTTCTTTTTTTTTTTTAGCCAGGTCAGTGTGAACAGAGCTTTTTACTTTGATTTTCAATTACGTGGAAGTGAAGAGTGCCTGTTCTTCATGCTAAAATACAGGGGTAGGGAGAGATTCTCTTTCCTCACAAGCAGTAGAGTACGATTGTGAAGGCAGAATTGGGAGATTGACAGCTTTTCCTGAATACCAGCTCTACCCAGCACACGTCCCTGGAAGAGGGTGCTTTCCTCCCAGAGGAGTTTACAATCTGAATTTCAGGTGCTTCACAGCTTTTAAAAGGGAAAGGTGCTGTGTACAGACAATATTCTCATCCTTAACGATTCAAAAATAGTGAGTCAGAAGCCAAAAAAGGCGTAAAATCCAATAAGAATTGTGAAATGTTTACTAAATAGAAAGATGTCTTGAGTTTAAACTATTTTGTTGGGCTTTTTGGGTTTTTTTTCTGAGCAAGGACCAGTAACTATTCTCTTCTTTCTGTGAAAGCTGAATGTCATGGATCACTTCACTCTGGGAGCCTCAAAGAAGGATGAGGCAGCAGGAAGATGAGTCCTTTCTGTGTTCACTGAACTCACTGCGTTTTTTAGGACACCAGAGCAGCGCAGAAGACCTGGGGGAGGCGAGGGGTGGCTGTAGCACAGCTTGGAAAAGGAGAACCTCACTGATCTCCCCCCATTCCATGTCCTAGGACTGGCACTGGTGAGGAAAGAACCCTCTGTGTGTCCCTGAGAAAAGCCTGCAGCGTTCAAACCCCACAAATATTTGCTCTGTGCCTTGAGAGGCTTGTTCGTGAAGGAGATGAATCCCAAATTCTGCCGAATTTCTCCTTTGCTGCCGTAACCTCCTGCATGGATATTTTTTATTCTGGGCTGAGGATCCTTCGTGCAGTTGGGGCAGCTGTAATCCCTGAATTGGCATTGCCAGGGAGGATTGGGCTGAGCTGTATCGAAGCAGTGAGCAGCGTTATTATATTTTTAGGTTGTATTTCGGTTTTTCACCAAACCTGTTTCGTGCGGAGCCCCTGGGTGGGAAGGTTTGTCCCCACTGAGGTGGCAGTGCCACGGCCTGGGGAAGTCCCTTTGCAGCACAGTTTGTTCACATGATCAGAAGGAATCTCTGGAACTCTGAACAAAAGCCTGGAAGCAGTTCTGAAATGCCGATTTTTAACTCCTGTTTTGCCAGAGGGTAAAGCAGCATAGAAGCACTGGAAGTGCTGGTGACAAAGGACAGCACGTGGTTGTTGCAAATGGTTTTTGGAGTTGTAAATTTATTTATTTTTTTTTGTCATTGCAAATGTTCCTGCCTTCCTGACGCTGTTCGTTCTCATCTCTTTTCCCTGGGGCATGGGCAGGACACAGGGAGAGGAGGAAGGAGCTGCTGGCCAGGAGACCTCAGGGCAGGTCAGGCACAAAAGTCAAACCAAAACTGCTCTGGGCGATTCTTTCCTCTTTCCCAATCTCCCGTGTTCTTTCCATGCTGCCCAGGTGCAGATTTTTTTCACCTTTGACCATGCACGAATTCCAAACCTGTATTTATTCAAAGGTGGTTTTGCAAATCCATTCCTGCCCGTGCCAGGAAGGGAGGAATAGCAATGTTAACTCCAAAGAGGACCCAATTCCCACCACTAGTGGGATGTGTATTTGTGGCTCCTGGGTGTTTTTTTGCACAAAAGCACAATAAAACAGCCATAAAATGATTTTTCGTGGAATTAAATTAAATGATATCTAAAAGATGTGCTGAAGATTACTGTCGCATTTGGCCTCAGGGCTGTTTGTGCAGCCTCCAAATTCCATTTCCAGAAAAACACAAGAAACTATTAAAATGCAACAGCAAAAGCAGCCAGGCTTTTCCTACCTCTTCCTACCAAAAGAAATACTTTTAATGTTCTTATTTAATATAACATCCAGGGGTCATAGCATTAATAAGTATCTATTAATACACGCTGCCCTGGCTAAAAGGGAACTGAAATAAATGCAGTTTGCCAGAGAGTTCAGTGCAATAGGGAGTTCTTGGGAATTAACTGGGGATTAAAGCTTATTATGGCTGGAATTTCTTAGAACAGTGGGCTTCAGCCCTTTTCCTTTTAGGCCTGGAATAGTTTTTTTAGCAGTGTCATGAATCTGATTTGAGCCTGCTGGCAAGCTGCACGTTTTGCTTGCATTTGTTTATGGAGCCTTTAAGGCAATCCAATTTTATCTTTAGGAACTGGAGATCACTGATAGGGAGCTTTTCCTCGAAAGCATTTGTTTTGTAAAGGAATTCCATATATTTATACATTTTGCTGCTTTGTGTGACGGATGCAGCAGCTGAATTGATGCTTTTTATCCATTTATGCTTTTGTGATATTCTTGTCCTGTCCTGGGAAGGGCTCTCCTGCCTTCTACTGCCTGAAATGAACATTGGTAGGCATGTGCCAGGATTTTTAAGGGGAAATCTGCCATACTCACTGCTACCTGTGCCTTCCCTCACCCCTGAATTTGTAAACTAAGGGAAGAGAACTGTTGAGTTTGGGTTATTCATCAGTCTGGAGCAGGGATGTTCCTGCCAGGTGCAACCTTCAGAGCCCCAGGCCAGACTGGAAGCTGGTATAAATCAGTTCAACTCTATTCCCAAATGTCCTAATCAGCCATTATCAGTCTAAATGAAGAATTAAGAGATCATTAGCACGTTCATTAATGACAACAACAGAGCATTATGGAAATGAGCGCGCTCAGTCTCAGCTGTTCTGGAAATGTTCTTTAGCGCTCTCCTGGCTGCTTTTCCCTCCTGTGTTGCTGCTGTGGCTGAGTGCTGTCAGCTCCTCTAAGGCAGCTGCACCGAGAAATGTTTCACTTGTCTGAGTGTTTTGACACAAAACCCGTTTTCCAGTCCACAAAACGGGCAGGCAGCGCAGTGGGCACGAGGTGCTTGTTTTGGGTTTACGCTGACATTGCCAGGCTGAGGTTTAGTGGTGCTGAATTCCTTCGAGCTCCACCTGCTCCCAAACGCTGCAGGACCACCCTCCACCTTCCTGGTGCTTCTTGCTGTGTTTTGCTGCGAGACCCCGAATATTGACTGCGAACAGGAGTTGTGTGTGTTGCTGTTCCATGTGACCCACTGCTCTGTTCTCTTGATCTTTCTGATAAAGCCAAAGCTCCTGAACAGCAAAGTGAGTGTAAAACCACCCCAAACCCCCCCAGTCCTCTGGGAGAACCAGGCTGGGGGCTCTGCCGGAGCCTGGTCTGGGGCTGGCAGGGGCTTGCTGAGCTCTTTGTGCTGCCCAGGAGCCACAGAAGAACCTGGAGGTGTCTTTGTTATGGGATTACTGTGATGTGGTGTCGTGCCTTTGTCCACAGTGAGTGTGGCACGAGCTGCCTGCGTAGAAATCAGGGATTTCTGGGGTTATGGTTCTTCCTTTTTGTCTAATTTTGTCTGACCTCAGTGCACACCTGGCTGTCCCGGCCAGGCCAGCCATGGAAGGTGCTCCCTCCTGGGAGAAGTCCCAGCCACTCCTTTGTCTCTGCTTATTTCTGCTGGCTTTTGCCAAGAGGCTAAAATCCACTGCTGGCGGGGCTGAGGAGCTGAGGTGAGAACTGCAGGCAGGAAAATCCTGGGTGTAAGCCATGCCCAGAGCCTTGTGCTGGCGTCAGGGAACTCTGTCCTAGGTCCAGCTCTTCAGGCAAAAATCTGTTTCAGGGCATTATCTTCTGTTGTGGGTTGGGTTTGTTTCCACCCGCTTTGGAAAAGTGATTAAATGCATGAGGTAATTGACATTTTTTACTTTATTTTTTCCACGGACATGGCTAAGCTGACAAAGCCGTGGTGCAGATATTCCTGTACTGCTCTGGCCGTGCTGGGGCTTGGTTTTTGTGTCACTGAGATTGTTCTGCCCAGTGTGGGATGATGCTGTGGGACTCCAGCATTGATGTCACTCCAATATTGGTGCATTTCTCCCCACCAGAAGGGTTTGCAGTTCGCTGCTGGCACAGACAAGAGGAATCCTGTCTTGAGTGCAGGCTTTGCACTGGGAATGACCTCGTTAAATCCCAAGAATTAATTACACCAGCATCTTTACAAGCCTTTGGAGGATCAGCTGCTCGTGTGAAAATCCACCTGATCTTTATAATTTCAGTCCAATTCTATCTGAAGTGGAAATTATTCTGAGCCTTGCTTTTTCTTTTGAGGCCCCTGCAAGGCCTCTGGTTCGGTAAAATGGCAAATATTTAATATATATGTTTAGTTCGTAGAATAATTAGTACCTATTTTATTTCCTAGAGATTCTATCAGCTAAGGCATAATGGTATTCTTTGATGTGCAAATTCACCAAATATTTCAGCATTGGATGGAGAACCAAATTTCCATTGAGGTAAAATTACTGCTCAAATATTTGAATGCCAGCTCTGACAGCACTTAGTCCAGCTCCCAAATGATCTAAAGACTCCACATGTAGAAAGGAAACATTTTGTTGAACTTGGCTCCAATTTTTTACATCTGATTTTTTACTTAAAGAAGGAAATTTTATGTATATTTGAAATGCAATTGAAGCATGGTTAAGGAGAGTTAAACCCTCATTTTTTTATGACCAGCACATGATGCTTTGAGTCTTTAGTTTTGTGTTCCTGACCATCTCTAGTATGTTCTCGGTATGTTCTGGGATAAGATTTTCTTAATAATTGAAAATTCAGAATGATTTTAGATAGTCACGAAGAATCTTCTGCAGAACCAACAAAATGGCAAACTGTGCCTGGCGTTTGTTGGAGAATCAGTTTAACCAAACAGGACCTCAGGAGTGGACTGGATCCCATTGGTCAGCAGATCTGACCCATTTCCAAAATAATTTATGTGTTATTGGAGGAAAACACGGGGAAACTGTGGCATGTGTGGAAAAGATCGCTTCGTTTTTTGCTGTGACTCGTCTGTGCAGTAAAAAGAAGGTGTGAAACCCCGCAGCTGGGTGGTGGGGCTGGGGGAGCTGCGTCACTCCCTGCTGGCAGGGACTGTCCCTGTCCCCGGTGTGGGGACACCACCAGCCTCTCCCTCAGAGCTGGGCCCACCAAGAGGCGTTGGTGGAGAAAATTTGATTTTTCCGAGCTTTTTCTCACATCCTGCCATCAGTTCTGTGTCCACCCTCTGCCTGTTGGGGGCTCTCCTTGCCCTGTCCTGTATCCGTCGTTGTTTTTAACTGTTTGTCTGCCTTTTTGTCACTGGAGATCTGTTAGCGTGAGAATTTTCTGTCAAATCTGATAAAATCATTGGGGTTTCTTCTGCACAATTAAAAGATGAGATTTATGGGTTTTGTTGTTGTTGTTGTCACATAAATGGTTGGTCACAGGATGGGTGAGGTTGGAAGGGGCCTCAGAGGGTCGCTGGTGCCACCTCCCACACCCAGGGCACAGCGGTGTGTCCAGACAGCTCCGGAATATCCCCAGGGAGGAGACTCCATCCCTCCTCTGGACTCTGCTCAGGGCCCCCAGGACACTCTGCTGGCTCAGGGACAGCTCCTTGCCCCCCAGAACCTCCAGATCCTTCTCCACAGAGCTTCTCCAGCTGTGCCCCCCGTCCTGTGCTGCTCCGTGGGGTTGTTCCTCCCCGGGTGCAGGACCCTGCTTTGGCACTGGCTGAGTTTCAGGCAGTTCTTTGCCCATCTCCCCCCTGCCCAGGCCCTTTGGGGGGGCGGCAGAGCCCTCAGGGGTGGCGGCTGCTCCTCCGGGGAGCTGCTGAGGAGACACCAATCCCTCCCCAGTCACTGATGGGCAAGTGCCACAACCCTGGGCCAGCGCTGAGCCTGGGGGACACCCGTGAGAGGAGCCAGGCTGACCCTGTGCCCCTGGCATCAGCCAGTTCTCAATCCACCCCTCTGCCCCGTGGCCAGCCTGGCTTTGCCCAGGAGGACACTCGGGGTGGACAAAGCCCACGGCTCTGCCTCAGAAGACTCCGGAGCTGTGAATTTTGGACAGAAAGGGCAGGGGTGCTGCAGTGCTGAGTGCCAGTCCCTGCCTGCTCGAGCTGCTCTGTGCAGCCAGCACAGGGTTTAATAAGCATTAATAACCATAATCAGCACGCAGGGACAGCGATGAGCCGTGTGCCGGGGTGCAGCACCCTCCTGTGGGCCAGCACTGAATTCCTGAAGTGCAGGAATGGCCAGGCTTGGTGCTACTTGTACTTTACAATAGGTGTAGTTACAGCACCTGGTGTTTCATACTCAGCCGTGTAAAATCGCTGCCGTGTGTTTCAGTGTCCACTGAGATCAATCAAGCTCTGCCAGAGGAGGTTTGGGCTGGAATTCGGGAAAGGTTCTTCCCCCAGAGGGTGCCAGGCTCCCCAGGGAATGGGCACAACCCCAGAGCTCCGGGAGATCTTGGACAGCGCTGCCAGGGATGCCCAGGGTGGGATTTGGGGGCTGTGCAGGGCCAGGGGCTGGGCTTTGATGGTCCTTGTGGGTCCCTTCCCTCTGATTCTGTGATTCCATGCCAGGCTCAGCTCATGGCCAGTAAGAGCCAGAAAAAGCTGGGAGCAGCTGCGAGGGCAGCTCTGGGCAGTTCCTGTGATGTTGTATCTGCAAATGTGTCCTTGAGTCACAGAAAAGACTTTCCTGGCCCACCGTGGCTGAGCTTTTACCTGAGGATGCCTTTTACCTCTGAGGACCTCCGTGCACGGGCTGCAATTTCTGTGTTGGTGCCAACAGAGCAGAAGGAGCACTCGGGTTATGGGGAATGCCCCCAGGAGCTTCCTCGTGCAAAGCAGAGAACAACCACTGCCTCCAGCAAAAGGAGTCTGGTTCACGGCTGAGAGAACCAGGTTCAGCCAGCTGCACACTTACCTGTGCTGCTTTAGGCTCTGCCTTACCTGGGATTAACTAATCCTTGCCTTCCACGCTCCTGTACTCGATGGGACCCCCCAGCCCCATCTCCTGGGTCTGGGGGCTGCTTGGGAAAGGTGTCCCAGGGCCCCAGCACCTTCAGAGCCCTCCCACACAAACTTCTGAGCACTTTCTTACAGCTTTTGCAGCCCTTCCTCATGAAGAAGCTTCATCACCCCTTGTCCCGAACCTGTTGACTCCCACCACACCCTGTGACAGCATCCCGATGTTTGAGTGGTGGGAAACAGCTTCTTCTGGTTAAAATCTGATGGAAGAGCCAATCTTGTCATGTGGCAGGAGATTAGATCAGGTGTTAGGAGAAAATTCTTCACTGAGTTGGAAGATCATCTCATTCCAAGCCCCTTCCACTATCCCAGGTAGCTCCAAGCCCTGTCCGACCTGGCTTTGGACACTTCCAGGGATGGGGCAGCTTTTCTGGGCACCCTGTGCCAGTCCTCACCCCCCCAGCCGTGCCAAATGGCCTGGGCTGGGTTCCAGTTCAGTATCAGATAGAAATGTGTCTCCATATTTTTACTCCACTGTATCCCCTAGAACTTGTTTCTCCTTTCTTGTGTTCCAATTCCCAGTTGCTTTTGTATGCTCAAATAATAAATACTTATTTCAATATATTCCATAGTTCACTTTAAAATATTCCATGCTTTTTGCAGTTCTCAAGCTCCTTGCCTCCTTGCTGGTTCTCTGTGCTGGAAATTCTGGTTGTGGGCCCCGAGGAGAGGCCACTCCATGTCCTCCATCCCAGCAGAGGGGCTGTAAAACACCCCTGGTGACACCGTGGACATCTCTGAAATTCCTTTTTCTGGCTGAGGTGAGGCAAGGGCAGAAAACACAGAAGTTTCACGTTGGCTGTGGGAAATGCATCCCAAAAAAAGAAACCCACCAGGGAACCTCAGGTGACCTTGAGGCGCCCGAGGCTGTGCTGCCTTCCCCGTGCAAGGTCAGCACAGCTGGAACAGTTTGTTTCCAAAAGCATCCTCAAGGCTTGCTCTTTATTGCCACTATAAACTCGCTATAAACTCAGCTCCATCCTGGGCAAGGCTGGGCTGCACAGATGGTTTTGGACAATGCAGGTGGAGACAGGACCCTGCCTGCACTGACACGGCCCTGCCCCGGTCTCCAGAGCATGAAATCCAAAGTTTTGATTCCTGGCATGGTGTGGGAGCGATTTTCCATCCATCCATCCATCCATCCATCCATCCATCCATCCATCCATCCATCCATCCATCCATCCATCCATCCCACAGCCACTGCAGGCAGGTAAGAGGCAGAGCAGTGCAAAAATCGCCAGGGGAAGAAGGCAGGGAAGGCTTGGAGGCAGAAGCCTCGGAGAGGGGGAAGAGCAGGGCTCTGTCAGGGCTTCCCGAGCTCTATCAGGGCATAAAGGAAATCTTCACAAATAATAGAGCTCCAGAATATATAAAGGAAGGTGGAACGTGGAAGGAAAAGCAGTGGCAGCAGGCTGGAGGCTGAAGGTAACCTAAATCCTGCCATAGGTGGAAAAAAAGTGCTTCTCCCCATTTTTGTGGTGGACAGGGCAGAGATCCAGAGCTGGATCTTCCTAAATAAGATCAAGCCCGAAGATGGATCGTGCTCAGCTGTGTTTCACCCCAGGGAACAATCAGAAGTCCAGCCTGGCCAGCTCTTCAGTGCCTGACTCATCGCTTCTTCAGTGAATTTCAAGATGAAGGATTTGTAGAGAAAATGGGAATTTGGGTCATTTGCTAGGGCAGAGATGGAAAAAGAAAATGAGTGAGTAGAGACCACATCATCCAGGCCAAGGCACAAAATGAGCTGTGACAAGGAACAATTACAAAGTGTGTGAAAGGATCATCTTTTCAGGCCAGGAGGAGTGACGAGGCCAAGGAAAGATAGAGTCTGTCACTGAGAGCAGGGAAAGGGGAGCTCTCAGTGCTGCACCTGAAAATACAAAGCTGTGGAGGAATGGCAGAGAAAAAAGAATTGATATAAATAGATAAAAACACTGAGCAGCTGCCTCCCTACCATGTGCTCTCGTTTTCTCCTGCTGCCAGAGAACACGGATGTTTCTTATTTATTTACTCCTAATTACCGAGATCCAGACTTGCCCTGATGAGATAAGTGTAGCTCAGGATGCTGGTTCCCCCCTTCTCTTCCCTCGGGGTGTCTCCCCAGCACCTACACCCAAACCTTGTGGGAATTCCACCTCTCCATCCCCACTCCAGCTCTCGGAACGCCGTGGGCTCTCAGCCCCCTCTCCAAGCAAAGGCCAAGGTGCCTGCCTGGCAGGCGTTTATCCAGCTGCGCGGGGCACGCCGCATCCAGCAAAATCCGGACTAGGTCAGTGGGAAAGGGATGGGGAGGAAGGAGGCAGAAGAGGGGGGTGGGAGTGTGTGCTGGGAGGTGGCTGGCGCAGCTCCCAAGGGCACGGCAGTTCCAGCTGGTGTTTATGGGGCTGCTCTCCCCCTTCAGGGTGATGAACAGCCCTTTTTTCCCTGGCTGCTGGTGCGGTTGCTCACCTTTATCTACCAAGTAATACAACCCTGCTCTTTTCCCGGTTGTGCTTCTGCACGGCAAAACCCTTTCCCTGAAAGGCTCTGCCAAATGTGAGTTCAGCACATGCGAAGTTCTGCTGTCTCCCCGAAATAACCTGTGTCACCACAGCTTTGCTCTCTGCTTTACACGGCCTCTACCAGGAAAAACTACCAGGAAACGAAAGTCGTTCTGGAACGAGCTCTGCTTCTTGGTTTTTGGCCCCAGAGCTTGTCCAGAATAGATGAAAACCTGAGCAGAGAAGCCCGGCAGGACCTGAGCTCGCTCAGCTCAGAGAGGGGCAGAGCAGGGAGGTTTCTTTCCATCGTTGCCCTTGTTTAGCAAACACTTCTCCAGATCCAAGCAATCCTCTTATCTGGCAGGAGCACTCCTCTAAGCCCCTTCAATCATTCTTCGTGTCCAGACCAAGTTGTCAGCCCAAATACTCTCTCAGAATGGTGTTTGTTTTCCAAACACAGCCCCGCTTGGCGGCTGCACCGTTTCCAGCAGCTGGACGGAGATAAAAGAGGCCTGGCCTGGCTCAGGAGCTCAGATCCCAAGGGAAGGGGCACATGGGCCAGGTTTCCCTCTGCCCAAGGGGTGCTGCGAGGTGGAGACAGGTCTGTCCCCAGGAGAGAAGCTCCAGGGGGTGAGGAAACACCCAATTTGCAGCCAGAGGTAAGATTTGGTGATGTGTAGGGCAGGGGAATGGGATTTCTCCTCATCCCAGTCCAGCTCCAAACCGCAGCCCCTCTGGCTGTCCCCTCAGGAGTGTTTTTCTCTCTGCCTGTTGTTCAGTTGTCACAAAAAGCATTTTTTTTCGTTGGAGCTGCATTTTTGACTGAAAAACTTGGAGCGGCTCTGGAAGGTGTCTCTGTTGCTTTAACAGCCTGAAAAAGCAGAATGGTTCCGTTCTGCAGATGGGAGCCCCTGGATGAATCAAGCCCCTAATGCAATTTAAAATTATGTAATGCTGAAGGAAAAATTAATTTGCAAATTATCTCCCTTACCCACATCTTGATTCCTAAAGTATCCCTTGGAATATCTTAACATTTCCAAAAGAAGTTTTTGCCTAAGTGGCAGTATCTTGACAACAGTCAGAGTTCTTGAAGGAGTTTTAGTTTCACTGAAATTCAGTGACATTTCACTGAAACTCAGTGAAGTTCCTGTTTCAAGAGAAGAGAGATGTGGAAGGAGCACGGGGGGCTCTGTAGCTCTGCCCCTGATTTGGGGGTTGGGGTTAATGAGGTCCATAAGTGACAACAAAGGACTCAACCTTGGGAAAATGCTTTTGTTTGATTTGTCTGAGGTCATTTCCCTTTATTTATTTATCTGTTTATCTATGTATCCATGCCACGAGCCCTGGAGCTGAGCAAAGCCCCTCGTGCTCGCGCCTGCTGTGCCCGGGGGCTGAAGTGACCAAAGATCTCCTTGCAGGGAGGGATGGATATCCGTGCTCCAGGTGCTGCAGGTGCGGGCGGGACGCAGCTCCCAGGAGCTCTTTCCAAGGATCCTCTCAGGCCATCCCAGCAGACCCCTCAGGCCTGCCTGCTCTCCTGCCGTAGCTCCCCTGGGGCCATGCAGGACACGTCCAGCCAGGAGCCAGCGCCCAGCAAAGACACCCTGGGCTCCCTCGGGCCGCAGGAGGCTCCTGCCACCTTTGTCAGCTTGGAGGAGCAGGAGCCCGCGGGCTGCAGCAGCAGGGAGTTGATCCTGCAGAGAGCCAGGGCTGCCTGCAGGTGCGGCCTGAGCGCGTCCCTGCGCCGGCTGCTGCCCGTGCTGGAGTGGCTGCCCCAGTACAGCCCCAGGACCCAGCTCCTCGGGGACGTGGTCTCGGGGCTCCTGGTGGGGATCGTGGCCATCCCCCAGTCCATCTCCTACTCCCTCTTGGCCAACCAGGACCCCATCTACGGCATCTACACCAACTTCTTCTGCAACATCATCTACGCGGCCACGGCCACGTCGCGCCACGCCAGCGTGGGCTCCTTCGGGGTGCTGTGCCTCATGGTGGGGCAGTCGGTGACACGCCACCTGCAGCTGGCAGGGTACGGGGACAGCGGCGCTGCCGCCGGGGACAACTCCAGCTCCCCCAGGAACGGGACAGAGGCCTGCGACAGGAGCTGCTACGCCATCACCGTGGCCCTTTCTTTGAGCTTTCTGGTCGGGCTTTACCAGGTACAAATGTTGGCTCTTGTGCTGTTTCCTCCTAGGAGTTGGTTCAGACTTTAGAGTCCTGAGAAACATTTCTAGACCCTGACCCCCTTGAATATTTGTGAACGCGGCGGTTTTAGAAGTGCAAGCACGGCTGAATGGGGGCTGTTCTCCTCCGTGGGATAGGCAGGTCCTTGGATGTGTCTGAAACATCCTCAGGACCAGACGCAGCAAAAGAAGAGGGGATCTGTGAACCGCCTTCCCTCTGCCTCAGTCCTGCAGCTGGGCAGCTGAGAGCAGGTTTGGGGCTGCCAAAAACCTCAAGGACGCTGCCATGCTCCCTGGCAGTGTCCCCACTGCCTGGGCCGAGCTGGCACTGAGCAATTCCAGGCTTTTCCACCGGGACAACTGAAATTCAGAGCATCACAACTGAGTGACACCCAGAGCTGCTCTGACGGGGCCGCTTGTGAGGAGGCAGCAGCGGGGACCTTGCATCCCCAGCCACAGGGAGGTGTTAAAGGTGGTGTTTAACAGTGTTAAACTGTTTCACTATCTCAGGTTTTCCATACCCCAGATTAACTCCTGGAGACAAATTCCTCACGTGGAATGCTCAGCACATCCACAGACAGAGCAGCCAGAGCTGCTGAAGTGGCAGCAAAGTGACATAAATAGCCAGCCACCCCTTCCAGCCCTTCTCACCCGTGCTAAAGCTGCGGCTGGTTTGCTTTTCAGATCCTGCTGGGGGTTTTACAGATGGGCTTCGTGGCTGTCTACCTGTCAGAGCCTCTCCTGGGTGGCTTCGTGACTGGCTCCAGCCTCACCATCATCACCTCCCAGATGAAATATCTGCTGGGCCTGCAAATCCCTCGTCACGAGGGGGTGGGCTCCTTCATCCTCACCTGGGTGGACCTTTTCAGGTACATCCGCAACACCAACATCTGCGACCTGCTGACCAGCCTGGTGGCTTTGGCCATCATAGTGCCCGTCAAGGAGCTCAACGAGCGCTACAAGGAGAGGATGAAGGCCCCGTTCCCCATCGAGCTGCTGGTGGTCATCGTGGCCACCGTCA
Source organism: Donacobius atricapilla (assembly GCA_013397315.1). NCBI lineage: Eukaryota > Metazoa > Chordata > Aves > Passeriformes > Mimidae > Donacobius > Donacobius atricapilla. The sequence goes on along the minus strand of WBMY01007063.1, from coordinate 124,827 downwards.
CCTCCCACTACTTTGATTTCCAGCAGCGCTACAAGGCCGCTGTGTGCGGGCACATCCCCACCGGCTTCAGGAAACCCACAGTCCCAGACATCAGCCTGTTCCCCAGCCTGGCCCTGGACGCTCTGCCCATCGCTGTCATTGGCTTTGCCATGACCGTGTCCCTGGCGGAAATCTTTGGCAAAAAGCACGGCTACGCCGTCAGCGCCAACCAGGAGATGATCGCCATCGGCATGTGCAACCTCGTCCCTTCCTTCTTCTACTGCTTCGCCAGCTCTGCTGCCCTGACCAAGACTCTGCTGAAGGAGTCCACGGGGAGCCAGACCCAGGTGTCCGGGCTGGTCACCTCCCTGGTGCTGCTGCTGGTGCTGCTCTGGATCTCCCCGCTCTTCTACTCGCTCCAGACCTCCATCCTGGGGGTGGTCACCATCGTCAACCTGCGGGGCGGCCTCAGGAAGTTCCGTGAGGCCCCCAGGATGTGGCAGCTCAGCAAGCTGGACGCGGCCGTGTGGTGGACAACCATGCTGTGCTCCACGCTGGTCACCACGGAGATCGGGCTGCTGGTGGGCGTTTGCTTCGCCCTGCTCTGCGTCATCTTCCGCACGCAGAGACCCCGCGCCACGCTGCTGGGCAAGGTCGGCGACAGGGAGATCTACGAGGACCAGGCCGCCTACAAACAGCTCAGCAGCATCGCCGACGTCAAAATCTTCCGCTTCGAGTGCTCCCTCTACTACGCCAACAAGGATTACTTCAAGGCCGCGCTGTACCAGAAAACCGGGGTCCATCCCGTCCTGCTGGCTGCCAGGACAAACGCAGAGCCGGGCAGCAGCAGCGGCTGCCGGGGCACCGGCTTGGGCTGCCTCGAGCAGGCCGGGAGAAGGGCAGAGAAGGCCGCAGCAGGTGCCCGTCCCCCGTGCCCGGCCATGCACACCCTCATCCTGGACTGCGGGGCCATGCAGTTCATAGACACCGCGGGGCTCTCCGTGCTCAAGGAGACGCAGCACGACTACAAGGAGCTCGGGGTCCAGGTGCTCCTGGCCAACTGCAACCCCTCCATCCGCCAGCGGCTCCGGCACGGAGGCTGGGCCGCCCAGGCAGGCGGCGCCGGGGCCCCGCTGGCCTTCCACAGCATCCACGATGCCGTGCGGTTCGCGGGGCGCGGGCGCCAAGGGGAAAGCCGGGACCAACGGGCACAGCAGCCTGTTCACCCTGAGCCCGACCCCCAAGACGGCAACTTCCAGGTGTCTTTGTAAGCCCTGAGGGCGAGGAGAGGTTTCCAGCGGGGGCGGCCTCGGGAGCAGCTTCGGGGTTTGTGCCGTCGGAGCGCGCAGGAGCGGCGGGGATGGAGCAGGAAGGTGGGGAGGGGGTTTGGGGGGCGCTGAGCTCGGGATGGGGCAGAANGTGGGCGCTGGGGGGCGCGGGTGAGCCGCGAGCGGGGCCGGGAATTGCCGGGAATTCGGGAAGGGACCCCAAACCCATCCCATTCCATCCCTGCCATTGCAGGGACCCCCAGACTCACCCCATTCCATCCCGGCCATGAACAGGGACCCCAAAACCCATCCCATTCCATCCCTGCCATTGCAGGGACCCCCAGACTCACCCCATTCCATCCCGGCCATGAACAGGGACCCCAAAACCCATCCCATTCCATCCCTGCCATTGCAGGGACCCCCAGACTCACCCCATTCCATCCCGGCCATGAACAGGGACCCCAAAACCCATCCCATTCCATCCCTGCCACGTCCAGGGACCCCCAACCCTATCCCATTCCACCCCCACCATGGCAGGGACTGTGAGCATCATCCCATTCCCAGCCCCAAAACAAATCCTGCTGGAGGGAACTGGGGCTTGGAAGCCCAGGGACGGGACACTGCTGTAAATAAAGTGTGTGGAAAAGGAATCCTGTGGCTGTGCTCAGGAAAATTACTTTTTGTGCTGAAAAGAGGGCTTTAAATGGATTTAAAAATTATTTTAAGTGGTGTGCCCAGCTGCTTGCAGTCCTTGGGACAAGGCTATGCCAGGAGGGCTGAAGTGACCAAAGATCTCCTTGCAGGGAGATCCTGGTGCTCCAGGTGCGGGTGGGATGCAGCTCCCAGGAGCTCTTTCCAAGGATCCTCTCAGGCCATCCCAGCATGAGGAAACTCCCCAGGGAGTTACATCAGCCACAGAACAAAGAGGAATGGGGCACTTCAGGGGCGAGGCAGCAAAAAACTCGTGTTACCTGACCACCCTTCCCCTTCTGAACAGCATTGCCATCATTTTCTTTACAAGACTGTTAATGGATAAAGTGAAACTGTTTTAGTGAGGCTTTAGAGGCATTTATGGTCTCCGTGGGGTGATAAAGGCACAGCAGGAAACAACCCCGGTGCTGGCAACTCCTTGGCACAGCCTGGTGCGATCCAGAGCAGAGATCCTGCAGTGGGACACAGACCTTCATGTGGGCCTCTGGCAGAGCTGGGACGGTGCCGCAGAGATACCCGGCGGTTTTCAGGGCTGAGAACCTCCCTCGCTGTCCTCCCCAGCTCCTGGGGCCTCGCTGGCAGCCCTTGCCCGGCTCTCCCATCCCACCAGCCTCAGGATCCCCTCCCAGCCCACGAGTCAAACCCCCCCGGGACCCTGAGCTCCTCCTGTCCCCACTCTCTGCCAAGGCACTCAAGGAGAGTTGCTATTTTTACCTTGCTTCCCGTGAAGAGGCCCAGGGCCATGAATGTCACAGAGGAGGGACAAATGACGCTGCCCAAGGTCAGCTCACAGAGCTTCCTCTGGCCTCCATCGCTTGGGACTCCTGGAGGAGGCAGATGAGCGCAGGAAGGGGCAGCTCCTGGCGGTGGAAGGGCTCCTGGTGAGGATCCCAGCCCTGCCTGCCAATGTTCCAGCTGGGCACCGGCCCCAGGAGCTGCCACTCTGTCCCAGAGCCAAAGGCTGCGCCCCAGGATCCCTCCTGGAGCTTCCCCGGGGGCTGAGGAGAGGCTGAAAGCAAATGTTATCCCCCCTGGCAGGCAGCTCACCTGCTCTCCTCCTCCCTCTGCCCCCTGCCTGGCTGGGGCTCTATAAATACTCCAGCAGCGTGATAAAAAGAGAGGATTTGCCGCGGAGGCTTTGTCAGCCGCAGTCGGAGCTGACTGTGCAGCTGTTAATTATGGCTCAGCAGCAGCTGGGCAGGTTTAAATCCTTTTGATGCTCTGAACTGCTCCCTCTGGGGAAGTCTAAGGAGTAAAGGTTGTGGCTGGTGCTGATTGCTTCCCCTCTGGAAGGCGTTGGAGACGCTGATTGCTGCACGGAGGGTTGTTCTCCTCACTCCCAGCTCCTGCTCCTGGAAAAACGCCCCCTGTAATGGCGAGAAGGTGCTTCTGCAGCTCCCTAACTGCTCTAAAGCAATCAATGTGCTGCCAGCATGTGCTTATCTACCCATGTGCACTTCCCCCAGCAGACAAAACTGAGCTGGAGAGAGAAAGCAGGGGGCTGCAGGTGGTGGCTCTGGATTTTCTGGGACAAAAGTCAAGGCTGGGGACAGTTAATGCATCACTGGAGACGCGCTGGTGACAGAGGAGCCAGCAGAGGAGGCTGGGGAGGAGCTGCCAGCTCCTGCAGAGGGACAGAGAAAGAGGAAGGATGGGATGAAATTACCTGAGGAGGAAAATTGCTCTGGGTAAAATCCCTGCAGTGTCCAGGAGCCTCAGAGGCAGCAGTGGCTGAGGCTTCTGTGATCTACAAAACAGAGGAGCCATCCCAGGGGCTGGGAAATCTTCCTGCAATTGCTGCTTTGCCACTGAACTGCCTCTGCCCTTCGGCCCTTTTTCATCCTGGAGGGAGCCAATTTGTCCCTCTTTGTGTCTGGAGCTTTTCTGCCTTTCAGCCAGCAAATCCCTCGGGGAGAGGAGGCAGATCAGGGCCCCCTGTTCCATCGGGACAGGAGGCAGATCAGTCCCCCTGGGAGCCCAGCGCAGGCTCTTCAGGGACAAATCCTGCTGTCCCTGCCGCTGCCCAGGAAATGACAGCGATGCTCCCTCCTCCTCACGAACCTGAGCTCTGTTCCCTGGTGTGCCTTGGGTCACTCAGACTCACCACCGAGGCTGGAAAAGCCCTCCAGGAGTTCCAGAAGGATTTTGAAAAGCCCAGAGCGCTGAGTGCCACCTCCAGCCCTTCCTGGGACGCCTCCAGGGATGGGCACTCCAAGCCTCCCTGGGCACTTCCAGTTCCCTTTCCACGGGGAAATTCCTCCTGATTGAGGAAACCAGGGGCAGGACACGGACCTGGCACAGCCCAGGGCTCTGCTCTGCCCCCCTGGCAGCCTCCTGGTTAATTAGTGCTGTCCTTCGAGAGGCCGAGGCACTTGCTGGCAAAAATCACAACAAATCCACGAATGGTCAAGATTAACAATATTTCAGGAGGCAAAGCCTAGAGGAGATGGATGCTGAGCTGCAGGGAGGTCCCCCAGACCCAGGCCAGAACTGCGAAGTGGAGGTGATGGTCCAGCTCGGGCAGGGTCACCGTGAGGGGCACAAGAGGAGCAGAGAGAGGTTTGTGTCCCCCTCGTTTGGCACCAAGGAAACCCTCCGGCATTCTCAGCCCCCAGGAGAGTCAGAAAAGGCTCAAAGAAGGGCAGGAAGGAGGAAGAGATAAACGGCAAGGAAAGGAACTAAAAACCCCTGAACCAGGAGGTGAGCTTGGAGCACGAGCATGAACCTGCACTCCAGTCCCACCTGCGCTGGAGCAGCTCTGGTCATCTGCTGCCCTTGGTGTTTATTAAAAATCCTGCGGTTTGGATTCATGTTTCACAGTTTTAGGGTTTTCAGGTAGGTACCTGAACTCCTGGGAACCACAACAGTTCATGGAGATGGCTGTTGCATCTTTAAAACAACAACAAAAAATATACTCCACATAGCTATAAAAAAGAGCCACAGAAAAGGTGCTTTTTTAAAGTCTAAAGGCTGAAAAAAGAACGCAACAAGAAGAAAATGTCTCTTTTTGTTTTCTTTCTTTGGTGACTGGGGAGTGTTTCGGCAGCTACAATTGTGGTTTCTATATAAAGATTAAATGTATTGTAAAATACCTGCCGAGGCAGGCAGCAGCCGACGCTCCCAGGCAGACAGTGGATAACAGATCCCAAAGTTCACCAAAGCCAAGCAGAAATAAAAGTGCTGAACGCTGACATCTCAAAGCTGTTGCTATTTCAGACCATCCTTCCCAAGGAATCTGTGTTTTCTACGTTACATCAATTTATTCCTTTGAAAGGAAAAGGGCATTTATTGGATCTCTGAGCTTCCAGCAAGCGCTGGCCTTCTCTCCCAAATATTTCCTGTCCGAGTGGCAGCTGGCAGTGGCTGTCCCTGCCCCCTGCTCCGCTCGGGGGGGGACGAGGGCACGCAGGGATCCGTGGGCTCTGCTGGAGACAGCTCTGCTCGCCCCAAAATGCTGCACCCCAAAGGCAGGGCAGGTGAGAGCTGTTGGTGACCCGCGGGTCACCTGCCACAGGCTGGCACTGTTGTGTCACTGTCCCACCCTGGGGATGCCCTGGGCTGTGGCTGGGCTATGAGCAACCAATTCTTTCTCTCCTTTTTTTTTTTCCTTCTTTTTTCCTTTTTTTTTTCTTTTTTTCTCCCTTTTTTCCTTTTTTTTTCTTTTTTTTTTAATCT
>WBMY01007063.1:88256-113810 GCA_013397315.1 Donacobius atricapilla | reverse complement strand
AGCCGCGCCGGGCGCCGCGGGGCTCTGCCCCGGCCATGGTGAGCAGGAGGCGGCGGAGGGAGCGGGGGGTCGGGGGGGATGGTGACAAACCCGCTCCGCGGGGAGCTGCTCGCCGTCCTCGCCGCTCGGCAGCGGCGGCGGAGATGCGGGTGAGGATGCGGGTTCGGTGCCCGGTGTCCCCCGGGTGCGGTGCCCGATATCCCCCCGTGTTCGGTGCCCGATATCCCCCCGTGTTCGGTGCCCGGTGCCCCCCGTGTTCGGTGCCCTGCATCCCCCGTGTTCGGTGCCCGGTGTCCCCCGTGTTCGGTGCCCTGCATCCCCCGGGCGCGGTGCCCGGGCAGAGCCCCGGGGCGCTGGCAGGGAGCGGAGGGAAGGCTGGTGCGTGTGTGGCTGCACAGGTAAAGGCGACAGCGAGCAGCCGCCGCCGGCTCCGCGGGGATGCGCGGCTCCTGCTCCCAGCAAAGCGCTGGGCTGGGCAGCCCTGACCCGCGGGAGCACCGCGACTGAGGCGGGCACAGGGGAAATCACCGGGAGGAGAGGCTCGGGGGGCTCTGCAGGAGCCGGAGACTTTGCTTGAGTGAGGGTGAATGGCTGTCCCTGGAGGGGTTCAGAGGACGGGCAGGTTGTGGCAGCCGGGGACCTTGGCAGCGCTGCGGGAGCGGTTGGACTCGAGGAGCTCCGAGGGGTTTTCCAGCCTTAATTCCGTGGTTCTGTGGGGAAGGAGGGTGTTTTCCAGGACTGGGGCAGCTCTGTGCTGTGCCGCTTGTTCCCCAGGGTCCAGAGTGCAAAGGCTCCGGTCCCACGGGAGTTCCCCGAGCTCTGTATCCGTCCCGAGCTCGTGTCACTGAGGTTAAAGCATTTAATTGCTGCTGGAGCTTGCTCAGGATTACTCCAGGGCGAGGGAAGCTCGCAGGAGTCCTGCTCCAGCCTGGATGCTTTGATTCAGGTGCTGGGAGTGGAGCCAGTTTGTGGATCTGACTCGGGGACAGGCAGCTGTGCCTGGGACTGAAGGAACACTGGCACTTCCTCGAGCCCCTGAGGCATCTCCCCCTGCTCCTAAACAAACTCGGGAACTTGATAGAACGGTGAGTAATTAAAACATCACCCAGCTGCAAGTTTGTGCTGCGTGAGGAAGGAGCTAAGTCCTGGTTTGCCAGCTTTAGGCTCCCAGACAGCCTGGAGGGTGCCCTGAAATGTGTGATGTCATTATGACTTCATTTCTTCTTAAAACCAGAATACTTCCCTTCTAATGGGCATCTTGCCCAGCGTTTCTTGAAGGAGGATGGTTTCTCTCTGTCCCCCGTTACTTGGCTGGTTTCACTTGGCGAGGGCAGGGTGGAGCTTTTCAGGAGATTTTTTGGGTTTTGTCAGCGAGGCAGAGGGTGAGGCACGGCCTGGCTGAGGTCCTTCCCCAGGGATGTGCAGCAGCCGTGCAGTGCCGCTCCTCGGGGGAAGAGAGCCACAGGTGTGCCCTGGAGGCAGGAACCCGCCAGGAATGGGGACGGGAAAGGAGCAGCAGCACCTTCCTCTCCTCGGAGATCTCCCCTCGGCCTCTTCCCTCTGCCAGCCTGACCTTGGCTCTGCCAATAACGCCATTGGAAAACAAACATGAGTCAGGCTGAGAGTTTGCTGAAGTAATAACTCCTTCCACACCAAGGGCTGTTTGTCTTATTTCCTCCAGCAGGCTCTGGCTGGGGACAGACAGAAATAGCTGAGTTTGCCCAGGACTTTGTAAACACTGATTCAAAAGTAAAAGTGCTCTGCCGGAGCCTGTTGGCTCGTTAAGGCCTTCGAGGAAGTCTCCAAATCCTACTTTCAGCTCCTCTGTGCCAACTGTGCCCCAGCAAGTGCCAGCAGCGCTTCTGCTTCTGCCCCTCCTGCTCTCCATCCTCTGGAGCCAGCTGGTGTGCCTCGGGTTTTCCACGTTCGCTCCCCTTTTCCAGGTATTCCAGGAAGTTTGGGGCAGGACAAAGAGCGAGGGACAGGCGGAACAGGGCTGAGCCCTCTGGGGGAGGAATCTCTGGAACTTGTGGAAGGAGTTTCCAGGTGAATCCAGGGCAGCTGCGGCTGGGGGCAGGACAGAGGATGCAGGAGTGGGGCTGAAGAGGGGCTGGGAATTCCCCGGCTCTCCTTTGAGGACAGCTCTGTTCTCCTCTCCACACTCCTCTGCTCCTGGAGACAGCGGGATGGGGGGGAACAAGGAGCAGGATGAGGTGAGGACCCCCATGTCCTGCGTGGGGGCTGGCTGTGCTTGCTGCTGCCCCCCACACTGGGAGGGGGTGCCAGGAAGGTGTGAGGAGGCAGAAGCTGCCCTGCACATCCCACTGTCCCCCTGCACACCACGGAGACACCCCTGCGCCCGTGTTTGAGAGCACAGCTGCCATTTGAGGGAGGAGCAGGAGCGTGCCGGACTCCCCACACTGCAGGAGTGGGGGCTCAGGGTGGACACCAGCGGGAATTTCTCCATGGAAAGGGTGCCCAGGGAGGTTTGGGGTGTCCCAGGAAGGGCTGGAGGTGGCACTCGGTGCTCTGGGCTGGGGACAAGGTGGGCATCGGGCACAGCTGGGACTCCATGGGCTTTTCCCACCCAAATAATTCTGGGATTCTGTGGCTGCAATGGATGTTGGTGTAAATCCTGAAGGTCCTGTGGCTAAAATCTGGGGTGACAGCGCCAAGTTCTGGGGGCTAAAGAAAATCTCTCATGGGAACACTGCTAATTAATATCCACTTAGGGCTTCCCTGGCCCATTTGCAGAAGAGGACACTGATGAGTGTCAAGTTAGAGACTGTCCCCTCTTCTGACAGTGTCATTCCCGTGCCTCATTCCTTAGGAGGTCTCTCTAAAAGAAATTCTTTCTAAAAAGACCAATACCCCCAGTTAAATGGTGCCAATGTTCCTCTGCCAGCCTGGCTGATTCCTAGGAAGCAGAGTGTGAACAACCTCGTTGTGGTGCAGTTTATGGGAAAGGGGGGAAAGTGCTCCGTGGCTTTTGCATTCAGCTCCTTGCACTTCTGTTCCCTGGCATTCCCTGCTCTCCCTGGTGCATTTTTTTTTATTATTATTATTTTTTTTTTGTGGGGCTACCTTTATTACCCTGTTCCTGGTCAGGGAGATGTTACCTGTGCCTCAGCTGGGGCAGAGGGTGGGTTACACTGGCTGTGTGTGGCCAGGAGGTGGGAGAGGGACGTTCCATCAGCTTGTTCCCCCAGCTAATGCCAATCCAAGCCCTGGATTTGCAAGGCAGCTGACTTGAATCTGGTCTCGTTGTGTAATTCCATTAGGCTTATTTTGATTAGAGGCCATAATGTAATTCAGGCCCTCCTGAGGCCTGAGGAGTGGCTGCAGACGTGGGGCTACAGGGAGCAGGGCATGGGGGAAAGCAAATTACTCTGCAAGAACGCAGATGGAACTTCAGCAATTTGATGTGATTAGGGAGACAATATGGGAAAAATCACTGGAGGTGCCGTGGCTCGTGAGGAGATGGTGCTGCCCTAGGGGAGGCAGCTGGCCCAGAGAGTCACCCCTGGGCACAGGGTCCTGCCATGGGGAGATGAGGGGGAAAAGCCACTTTCTGGCCCTCTTTGTGGTCGATGTTGGGTGTTTTTGCCGTGCCCTGGAGCAGCCAGGAGGATGTCCACAGATGGGGTTTACACAGTCTGGGTTTGGCTGGTGCAGCAGGGGTAGGAGCCGGACCTGCTGCACCCGGCTGAGAGGGAGGTCACCCTCCTGCGGGTTCTGGGGCTGCATTTCCCCANGAAAAGCCACTTTCTGGCCCTCTTTGTGGTCGATGTTGGGTGTTTTTGCCGTGCCCTGGAGCAGCCAGGAGGATGTCCACAGATGGGGTTTACACAGTCTGGGTTTGGCTGGTGCAGCAGGGGTAGGAGCCGGACCTGCTGCACCCGGCTGAGAGGGAGGTCACCCTCCTGCGGGTTCTGGGGCTGCATTTCCCCAGCTGAGAGGGAGGTCACCCTCCTGCGGGTTCTGGGGCTGCATTTCCCCAGCTGAGAGGGAGGTCACCCTCCTGCGGGTTCTGGGGCTGCATTTCCCCAGCTGAGGCGGCAGCTCCGAGCCCTGCCCGCAGTGAATCCCATCCCCACCCCACCCTCATCTCCTGCATCTCCGAAGGTTTTCACCCCCACGCTTCTGTTGGAAATCAGTGAGCTTTGCACAGACTCAACACCTCTGAAAATGAGCTCAGTGAGATGCCAGCCAGGCTCCCCCTGCCTCCCTCCCCAGCCCAGCTCCTGCCTCCCCACCCCTGCCTGGGCCAGTGACGCCTTAAGTTTGAGCTTTGATGTGTTTCAGGCTCTGTGGTGCCCAGGGCTGCAGCTCTGAGCTCACACTCAGCGTCACTCAGCTCTGCACGGAGCAGGAGACAGAACAAATCCTTCTCCTGCTGCACACCAAGGACAACTTTCAGCCCAAAAGCACAAACAAGGGTGGGCTGGAGGGAGGAACAAGAAGGATGGGACTGCATAACCTGAAGCTGTAATGGGACAATTAAACCCCGATATGCAAATGGACCAAAACTTGTAAAAATGTAAGATCTCATGGCTGCTCATCCATTTTGTGTCCATTTTGTGACCATTTTGGGTCCACCTTGGGTGCAGCCCTGCTCAGGCCCTGTCCTGCCCAAGGTGTACCCTAAAGGCCTTTCAATAAATCCCTGCTTTATTCTCCAGCTCTGTCCAGTCTCTGTTCCAGCTCAGCCTCCCCAAGGCACCCCCAGCACGGGCTGCCACCTCCCCCTGCCCCGGTGGCGCCGGGCTGGTGCCACGGCAGCGGGGCCAGGGCTCTGTCCCAGCCCAGGCAGGAGCTCCTGAGCCATCTGCAGGGCTCACTGTTTGCTTGGACTTTGCCCCTCGTGGGGTTTGGGGTGGCACAGACGTTCCTGCCCCAGTCCCCATGGAGACAGGGATGATGCTGAGCATCCTGGAGGGTGCTGAGCCTGCAGCCCGGGCCAGCAGCTCATCCCTCCCCTCCCAGCAGGAGCCCCGGCCCTGCTCCTTCTCAGGCTGCAAACAAACCCCAAAGCACGTCCTCCTCTCTTCGCTTTGTGCCTGCAGGGTTTGACTCTGGCTGGGCTCTGTGCACACCTGAGCTGTGCCCGGTTCTGCCTCCACCTTTGTGCTTGGGAGTCCTCAAAATGAAATCCCACATTATCCCTGCTCTCAGAGCACCCATGCAAAGCTCACAATTCAGCCAATCTCATCCCCAGGTGCAGAAGGGTTAATTTGGCCTCGTGAGTCCCCAGTTTCGTGGTGTACCAGGGCTGCTTTAATGTCGGGAAGGTGACAATGAAACCTTTCTCAGGGGCCTTCCTGAGAGGGCTGGGAGGGTGCAGCTGAACCTCTGGATCCAGCAAATGGGCTCTTCCATGCTCATCATCCCAGAAGCTGTTCTGGGGTGTCCTGGCTCTTTTGGGGCTCCTCAGCTCAACCAGAGGGTGTTTGGCTGGGCCCTGGTAGTGAAAGGGTTGGTGAGGCAAGAGCCAGGCTGGTTCCATGTGGACCAGAGAAGTTTGAGGAGGATTTTTGTGGTGATCCGGCTGTTTATGGCTGCTTTAACATCACTGAAGTCAAAGCTGCCACCATGAAAGCCCCTGTCAGGGCTCTGTCTGAGGCTGCAGCTGATTTTAGATGAGCCAAAGCAGTGGAATGTGCTTCTTCCTCATGGACCCTCCATGGGATTGTTACAAAAACATGTTTTCCCTAACAGGAAAAACTGCCAAATTGTTATCAGTCAGCAGAGAAAGGAAAAGGGAAATAAAATAGAAACCCAAACCCAGTCAACACTGTCCCCAGAAAAATAAGGGAAACTTGCAGCAATGAATATAAATTAGGAATTAGAACATGTAGGTGTCTGATAAGGGAAGCTAAAGGAATCTGTGAAATAATAATGAGCAGGGGGTTCAGGGATAAAGGGAAAGCATCTTCCCAGAACGTTAAGAACTACCAGAACACCGTGTTCAGGAACGGCTTTGCTGGCTTCAAATGGTAGAGCCAAAACAGGAGAAGACAGAGTTAGATTGAACCCTCCAGGAAATATCATCTGCCGAGCTATCACCAAACTTCCAGGTGAGAGACAGGCCTGGCCAGGCAGTCAGGGGGCAGAAACTGAAATCTGACAGCAAAACAGGTGATGAATTTCTGTGTGCTATCAACCCCACGAGGGAGCATCACTCTCTGAGAGTTGCCAGCAGCCTCCCAGAAATGGCTTATGAAAAATAGTGAGGCGGCTGATGGGAGGTGTTTGGAAAAGCAAAAAGGTTTTAATTAAAGAGAAAACAACAGACTCTACAGAACAAAAGAGTAAAAGCCATGCGCGGTGCAGGGAGGTTCCTTACCCCTGCTGAGACACCCCGAAAAGCCCCGAGAGACTCCGAGCTCTCCCTTGAGGACACAACGCTCCAGGAGGGGGTTTGGGCTTGCTGCCCGATAGAAAAGAGCTGCAGGTCTTGAGGAACAGCTCAGGGGTCCAACAGGTGCCTTTGTCATGGGGCTGGGCTAATTATGGCGAGAAAAGCATAAAAGTTTCTGTTCTTTTTCCTTAAAGCTCGGGGGTGAAACTCAAACTCTTTCCTGTATGGAAACCCCTGCTCAGGTGTGGGGGGCGCTGCAACAATCGGGTCCTGGGGCAGAGGCCCTCTGTGCAAGCACCTCAATGAAATTCCCTTTCCCTCCTCTTCGCCCTCGTCCCCTCCCCACTCCTGGCTCTGACTTCCAGGCTGTGCTGCAGATGGACCCACAGACAGGGGGAATTCAGCTCTGCAGCGTCCCAAATCCTTCCCGGGCTGGATGACCCAGCCTGCTCTGTACCACAGGGGCAGCAGGGAAGTGCAGAGCAAGCATCTCCTTGCTGCTCCGAGTCTGGGAGCCTCCTTGGTCAGCAGAAAATCGTGGAGCTGATAAAAACTAATTGCAGAGATGCCTTTTATGAGTGCCTGGTTCTCCACGGGATCTGCTTGGCTGGGTTGTTTTATTGATCAGGTCCCTTCCATTATAGCTCGGGGAGGAAAACAAGCAGCCCTGCTGCACTCGTGTTTGCTTTTAATAAAATACAGCAAGCGGAACTTGCTCGGGGATGATTAAAACATAACCAGGGGATTGGGAACTGGGGGAGGAAGGGATTTCCTTCTTCCCATTCAGCTCAGGGCTTCCCTGCTCCATGGAATAGCCATTTACCACGTAAATGCCAGAAGGGAGGAGAAATCTGGGTTGTTCACCTGTGTGAGACCTGTGGGGGACGGTCTGGGGTGAGGCCAGGGCAATGTGAGCACAAATTCCTGTAAGATGTGGCTGCCAGGGAAATTCTGAGCTCAGAGAAGGAAAGCCTGGAGCAGAGGAAGGGTTTCCAGCAGCCAGGAATTCCCGCTGCCCGGAATTCTGGCAGTGAGGAAGGGCTGTGAGCACACCCCACTGCTCGGTGTCAGCAATAATGCCAGCGGTGGTGGCAGATTAATTCTGGATTAACGCTTCTCTCCGGCTCATCTGTGTTTGTTTGCACCCCCAGAAGTCCCTGCCCTCCCCTCCTGGCACCCCTCCCTGCCAGATGAGCTGAGAGGTCTTCTGGCTCTGCAGGGTTTCCCAGGCAATTCCTTTCTTTTCCACATCCCTCGTCTTTAGCAAACATCCTCACGACTCTCTGGGTGCCCGGACATTTATTGTTCCAGCTTTTGTTTGTTTCAAAACAAACACACACACACATTAAAAAAAAAAAATCAGCAAGGAGAGCCCAGATCAAGGATCCAAAAATAGGCAGCCCAGGAGAGAATGAAAGCTCCAATCTTGGCACGCGGGAAGACATTTTCAGGTGATGAAGGCTCAACAAAACCCAGCTAAAAGTAACACCAGCAGGAAAAGGAGAGGAATGGCTGTGGGGTGGCTTTTGCAGCAGGATCCACGCCTCTGGAATTCACCCATCAGCCGTGGAAAACTGCAGGAGGTCACTGTGTGGCTGCTGGTGACAAGTTTGCATCCCCAGGGGCAGAGATGTCCCATGTCAGGACTTGGGTGCGAAGGATTTGCTTCCTCTCAGCCTTGAGTGGGGTCAGGATTATCCCCCCTGAGTGCCCACATCTCCTGAGAGGCCAGGAAGGGGGATCGGTGCAAAATTCCACCCTCCCTCCTGAGCCTTTCTCTGGGAGTCTGTGCTCACCCCGGGGTGTGAGGTGGGGAAGGATCTTCGCAAGGAAATCGATGGAGATGACGGGGATGGGCTGTGCCAAGGCAGGAATCACTGGCTGCACGAGGAGAGGATGGAGGAAAGGCCAGGAGGGCAGGGAAAAGCTGAGAGAATTGGGATTGTTCAGCCTGGAGAGGAAATCTCTCCCTGTGAGGGTGGGGAGGTCCTGGCAGAGTTCACCCAGAGAAGCTGTGGCTGCCCCTGGATCCCTGGAAATGTCCCAGGCCAGGCTGGACAGGGCTTGGAGCAGCCTGGGACAGTGGGAGATGTCCCTGTCCATGGCAGGGGCTGCTCTGGATGGGCTCCAGGTCCCTTCCAACCCAAACCATTCTGTGATTCCATGATCAGTTAGGAAGGTACTGCATGGAAAAGGGCATGAAAGTCACACACAGAAAACAGGGAGCCACCAAACCCCTCAGCTAACGCCGGAAAGGAGCAAACCCAGCAGCAGTGCTCAGCCAGGGGGGTGGGACGCGGAAAGCAGGGAAGAATCCTTCCTCCCGGTGCTGCTTTGGGGTTTGCACTTCAGGAAAGCCACGGGAGGGACCTGGGAGCTCTCAGGAGTGAGCAGAGCTGGGGCAGGGGGCTCTGTGTCAGTGACAGCACAGCCAGGGCTGTTGGTAGGGCTGCTGTGCAGGAGTGTCTGCAGCAAGAGGAATAAACACAGTCTGTCGAGGGCAGGAAAAGGAGCCACAGCAATAAAAGGCAGCGAGGAAGATTTAGGAGAGAGCCTGGAAAAATCCCTGCATGTGCTTCCCCTGGGAGACTGCATAGCCAGAATGTGGAATCTCCATCTCCAAATGTCATCCACAGCACGTTAAAATATAGCTGGGTCTGCTTAAACAGCTCCTCAGGGTCTCTCCCAGGCCTTTTTCTCCATCTGATTCTTCTCTCCGTGGCCTCAGAATCTGCTTTACAGCCTGAAAAGAAATACAGATCTGCAACAACTGCATGACAGATTTTCTTGGTAGTGAGTCGGTTTTTTAAGTGACAAATGGAAACTTCCTGTTGGAAAAGCCTGATTTCAGTGTGATGTGATTTTCTGAGAAAAAGCCAAGATCACAGACAAAAGCTGTTTGCTGGATCTGCTGACTTGATGCTGTTCTGAGGTTCTTGGTGCCGTTCTCTTCTGGGGTTTTACTGGATCTGCAAAGTCGGCGCTGGCAAAAGATTTTGGTGCTGTTTTCCCTTCGGATGTTCTTCCTTCAGATCAAAAGCGTGGTTAAATATAATAAAGCAAAGGCGCAGATAAGAGGGCAGGAGATTGTGTCAGCTCAGGGTTTCCTGCTTCCCCGTTCAGAGCCACCTCTTGCTGGTTGCCCCGGCTGGCTTTGAAAGGTGCGACGTGGGCCCAGCTTCTCCTTCCCTCCTCCCGAGGGCATCCAGGATGAACGTCCAAGGATCTCCTGGTTTCCCAGCAGCTTCCCCTCCCCGTGAACCCAGAACTGCCCGTGAGGTGCAGGAACAAGGCCAGGCTTGGCGCAACACAGAGTTCATCTGGAGGGAGCCAAGAACGATGGGGAGGGAGTTTTTATAAGAACCCGGAGTGGCAGAACACAGGGAATGGCTTCAACTGGCAGAGAGCGGGTTCAGATGGGACACTGGGAGGAAATTCCTCTCTGGGAGGGTGGGCAGGCCCTGGCACAGGTGCCCAGAGCAGCTCTGGCTGCCCCTGGATCCCTGGCAGTGCCCAGGCCAGGCTGGATGGGTTTGGGGCAGCCTGGGACAGTGGAAGGTGTCCCTGCACATGTCTGGGGTGGATGAGATGAGTTTTTCGATCCTCCCAGCCCAAACCATCCCATGTTTCTGTGATTTGGGCTGGTCCTTTTCATTCACGGCCCTTCCTCACCCTGTGCTCAGCTCTCTGCAGTCCCAGGGCAGCGGGAGCCCCTGGGGGAAGCGGGGCAGGGAAAACCTGGTGCCACTCCTTCCTCCAAAACAAACGCCACGATAAATTACTTTGCACTCTCTATCTCCCTGAGGGATGGATTTATTTTTTATGTTCACGCTCATTCACTAAGGAGGGGTTTTTATGAGAGCACATCTCTATTTCTATCATTAGCAACACACGTGCAGAGTAAGGGTTTGGGTGCTCACCAGTCACTCACTGCTCATTGTGATGTCTCCACACTTTTCCCTCCTCCCTCACTCCCAAAGCAATTAACAGGAAATTCAGCTGCTGCCTGAATGGACACATTTCCAGCAATCTTCTTTAATTCTTTATTTACTGTAAAATGAGCAGGGCAAAAACTGCAATGTCAGTTCCTCCTCTGAGGCTGGATCCGCTCCCTCCTCTCATCTCAGCCTCTCCCTGCCCTGCCCTTTCCCCAGCCCCATCCCAATTTCTGATGAGCTGCGATGAAAAGCGGGGTGGGGGGGACTCTGATTGCTGCCCAGGAGTTCCTTGAGGGAACAGTTTCCAGGGAATTGGGGTGGCCAAGGCTGAGCTGTTCTCGGTCAGCCCTTGGAGCTGGGTGTCCCTCCCTGCCCCGGGCAGTGATTTGTGCTAAGAGAGCTCAAACCTCACCTCCGCATCATCCAGAGCAGGGTCTGGTGGCATTTCCTGCCACGCAAAGAGAAAATTCGGCGTTGACTGCTTTGAATGAGGAAGGATTTTAGCAGTGGGGAGATGGTGAGGCAGCCAAGGGGAGCAGGAGATTGATGGAGAACCTGCAGGGTTCCAACCTGCGCCTTCCTCTTCGCCCAGAGCCTGAACAACTGCTCCAGGGATAAAACACTGCCCCAAACCCTGGCCTGGCAGTGAGGGGATCTCCGAGATCCCGCTGGCGCCTCCTTCAATGCTCTGCACAGCCCAAGGAACCTTCACAGCCCTGAGAACACCTGAGGGAGCGCCTGGCCCGGCTCTATCAAAGCGAAGGGAGAGCTCAGAGCTGCTGCAAAGGTTTCAGGCAGCTCTGGGTAAAGGAAAGGCTCAGGGGGCTCTGCCAGACTTTCAGCCTGCCCTCATTCCCTGCCACCAGAGCAAGAGGACAAGGAAAAGGAGAAGGAGGAGGAGGAGAAAAAAGAGAAGAAGGAAGGGGGAGGAGGAAGAGGAGCAGGAGGAAGAGAAGAAGAAGTAGGAGGAAAAGAAGGAAGAGAAGGAAAAAGAAGGAGGGAGAGGAGGAGGAAAAGGAGAAGAAGGAGGAGGAAAAGGAGAAGGTAGAGGAGGAAGAGAAGAAGGAGGAGAAAGGGGAGGAGGAGGAGAAGGAAAAGGAAGAAGGAGGAGGAGGGAAAGGAGCAGGAGGAGGAGGAGGAGGAGGAAGAGGAGGAGGACGAAGAAGGAGTNAAAGAGAAGAAGGAAGGGGGAGGAGGAAGAGGAGCAGGAGGAAGAGAAGAAGAAGTAGGAGGAAAAGAAGGAAGAGAAGGAAAAAGAAGGAGGGAGAGGAGGAGGAAAAGGAGAAGAAGGAGGAGGAAAAGGAGAAGGTAGAGGAGGAAGAGAAGAAGGAGGAGAAAGGGGAGGAGGAGGAGAAGGAAAAGGAAGAAGGAGGAGGAGGAAAAGGAGCAGGAGGAGGAGAAGGAGGAGGAAAAGGAGAAGGAGGAAGAGGAAGAAGAGCAGCGGGAGGAGAAGGGCTGCACCAGCCAGTGCAGAAATGAGACTGGTTTGGGGAGGCCAATTCAAATGATGCCATCACAGCTGGCATTTCCAAGGCTAAGGGAAGGATGGGTGCAGGCCAAGGTCTAAAATCCCAGTGGGGCACATGCACATGTCGAGACATCCATGAATTCTCCACCCACGTTCTCCATCCCGGGGAAAAGTCTTACCCACAGCAGGCTGCTCTGCCTGGCGCAGTGACCTTGAGGAGCCCCCGGTTGTGACAAATCCCACAAAAATGCTTTTGGAATATTAGGAAAGATCTCAGGCAGGTCAGGTGTGCAGCAGGTTTATTACAGAGGTTCCAATCCTGAGAAATCCACATTTAACTTTAACAGCAACTGCAGACACTGTGACCTTGCCCGGCCCTTCCCAGCCTCTGCTGTAAACCATGTGCTCAGCAGCCTTTTTTTAATGATCATTTATCTTTTATCACGGTTATTTGAAATTGTGTTGTGTCTGGAGGAGCTTCCAGAGGGAGCTGAGGGTGGTGGAGTTTTTTCAAGACAGGCAGCACCTCCTCTTGTGGTAAAAATCAATAAATTGGTACCAGCGCTCCAAAATCTGAGCTACCATTAATTCCTAAGGGATTTACAGAGAGGGTCTGGCCACAGTGAGCTGGATCTCCTGCGCTGGTAGAAATTATATTTAATCGGATTGAAGGAAATAGAATTAATTAATAAAATTCATGCAATGGGAGAATCAACTCTGTAGTTAAGGTGGGTGTTTTATTCCTCAAAGGAATAATTTCTTTAAAGGGCAAGTTAGGACCCACTAAACAGTGCAGCACTGCTGGAGTCAGGGGTTTTCAGGGTAAAATGAACTCAAAGCAGAAAAGTATGTGATGATAAATGTGTATGGAGGGATCAGGGAGAACAAGAGTGAAAACTAGAAATGAAAGAGTCCAAAATGAGAAATTATTCATTGTGAGTGACTGTGAAGTGAGTCCCTTGGTTTGGGAGGCTGCCAGATCATTCTGGGGACTGAAAACCTCCTGATTTCCTTGCCAGCGCTGGGAAAAGCATCCAGGTGAAAGAAATGTCTCACAAGCAGCTTTTGCTTGAGAGCAAAATCTGTTTTTATTTCAACAGCAGTGACATTCCTTTTGTCGTGTCCAGGCTCTTTTATTCCCTCAAATGCTGCAGCTTTGGGTGGAAGGAGTCTGGCAGCCACACCTGGAACTTGTTTTCCAAAAATAACATTTACTTTTGGCTAATTTAATACTCTGCAACTTCTCAGGAGCAGTTTTTCATTTTCTTTCTGAGGGGCTGTGTAAATATGAATAAAAGTCAGTTGTTTCACGAGCAGGGAAGAAAATAAAATACATATATATAAAAAAAAAAGCTCCTTTGGCAAACACCCACATGGAAGTTTTTAAAAGCAGCCTCAAACTGGATCTGTAGGCTGCAGCTACTCCCCCACCCCTGAGTACCCCTGTACTCCAGGGAGGGAGTGCAAGGAGGAAATCACCATTTTAAAGACACTTTTGGGGGCTTTTTGTAAACAGCTCCACAATTTGCAGTGGTCCCCACGCATCCCCGTGCTGCCAGGTGTGAGCCTGGAAACCAGGAGGGAATTCTGGAGGTGAGCTGGGCAAGGTGGGAATTCCCTTCTGCCACTCTTTCATGGGAAATCTGCCAAGTTTTGCTTTTCTGTGGCACAGTCTGGAGCCTCTGCAGTCCTTGGGGGCTGAGCACGCTCGGGCCCAGCTGATGCATAACCAGGATTTGGCACAAATACTGAGACCAGGGCAGAAAGGAGCTTCAACAGGTGAAAGTAAAGGAATTGTGGTGAAAAATGCCCCAAAGCACCTTGGATTAAGAGGATTTCCAATTTTCCTGGCCAGCAGAAACTCCTGCCCTGCCTCAGACTCCTGCCTCAAATGAATCTACAGAGGACAATCTTTTACATCTTATTTTTCACAGAAATTTCAGGTCTCTCTTAAGCTGCTTTACCTGGTTGTGACCAAACCTTTTTCTTGTTTAAAACCACAGAATTTCAGAATAAAGGCCTTCACGGATGCTGCTTGTGCCCTTTCCAGTCTCACAGACCATCCCATCCATAAATCCCTGCAGTCTGAGCATGCTGCAACCTCCAAACTAATTTAGCACAGGAGGAACGCACCCCGAGTCCAGGTGAGCTCAAGAATAAGGAATATCTCACTCCTGAGAACCCTGGAGATGATTGAATACTGATCTTTATACTGGAGATTTTTAGATGTAGATGAATTTTAGATGAAGAAATACGAATCACAAACTCTGGCAACGTTCAGATTCGTTTCTCTGCTATTTGTGGACCATTCACTGCGATTTTTTTGGTTGCTGATGCTGCAGCTGTTTTTGTTCAGCTCCAAGGGACATAAAAGTCACAGACCGCTGATGCCTTTGTCCTGTTGAATTATCTTAGGGACTAAATCAGGTTTTCATTGCTAATCCTTGCCACTGTAAACTCAGAACTAATTAATAACTACTGGTCAATATTCTGTTAAAAATCTGCTGTTCCCTTGGGATGTCTTACCGGTTTATTCGCTGGAATATTCATGGTGGCTGTAAGTGGCAAGAAGTCAGAGATTCTTTGTGCTTGGGAATAAAAAGTGGAAATTTCTTCTCACGAGCAACACGAGAACTGCAAAATGCATTCAGGATGGTTTTAAGGAGTTTCTTTTTTGATAATTTCAGAAGGAAATGGAGGGAGGTCGGTCAGTCCTGCTGGGGTGGGGAGGGTCTGGGCGCTTTGAGATCTGCTGGCCAGGTAGAGCCGGGATTTGAGGGCCTCCTTGTGGGAGCTGAAAAAGCAGAGGACTTTCACAGCATGGCAATAAGCTTACGCAGATAGAGATTTGAAACAGAGCGGAATTTCAGGCCCTGAAATATTCGGAGCATAGAAAGTTTTTGAGTTGCAAAAAATACAAACCAAGCAACCACTGTATGCTGTAAGGAGTACATGCAGCGCTTAGTGACGGGCTTAAGTAGATGGAACAAAGAGAACTTTGGCTTCTGCTGTTTATGGTGTGAGTTTTACCCTCTCTTACGTCTCTGCCTGCACTCAGACTGACAATGGGATAAAAAACTCATGGAAAGCCTCTGGGTGGCCCCATCCCATTATTGGTGAATAGATCCAACACCTCCCATCAGGAAGAACCTCGGAGAGGCTGAGGATGAGCTGGACCTTCTGCAGGAGAGACTCTGGGCAGGCTCTGATCCTCCAGGCTGGGCAGGGAAGGGAGGCTGGGAAGTGGCAGGGATGGACCTGCCGAGGTGTTTGTATCCCGAATGGATGGATATGGACCTGCCCTATCCCAGCAGGATGCGGTGGGGTGGAACACACGGTGTGTGATGGCGTTGGATCCCTGCCTCCAGGCTGCCCAGAGCTCCAGGCAGGGGGGATCCTCCCCTGCCCAAATTTCCAGCTCTGCTGACCCAGCTGAGCTGGAGGGTTTTGGTGAAGGCTGAGGCTGTTGTTTGTTCAGCACCCCTGTCCATCCCTCGTTGTTAGAGAATCCCACACCCCTGGGGCTGGAAAAGCCCTCTGTGGGAAATGGGTTTGTAGAGGATTCTCAAAGCCTGACTGAAGGCTCGCAGAGCCTTGTACACCCGTGTGCAAACTCTGAGATGAGGTGTGCTGGCTGAGAAAGGCCATGGGGTAGGACAGACAGCGCTGAGAGAGAAATGGAACTAAAAACAAGTTCAAACGATGACCTTGCAACCAGACCAGATATGTTGGAGAAATAGAACTGTGAAAGGTGCATTGTAGCAATACCCACATGAGGTATTTTAATAGATGATTGGCCTTAAGGCATTGGCAACATTGTGTGACAAAAGCTGATGGGCCAAAAAACGCTCATGATGGATTGTAATTAGGAAATAGTTTGGCTTCTGATTGTGATGGGGGGAATTGTGACATCTGCACCGTCTTACCCTTCTCATGGGACTGAAAATGGAAAAAAAGTCTTTAAAAGGCCTCTCAGGAGCCCCGTCTGTGGGTCAGAAAAAGGGTTTTTCCAACACCCTCCCAGCCCAAGCTGTGCCCATCCCCACCTTACCCCAAGCCCAGAGCTCTGAGTGCCACCTCCAGAAATTCCTGGGACACTCCAGGCATGGGGATCCAAACCCCCCTGGGCAGCTGCGGGAAATATTAAAGGTAAGAAGCCCCTGCCAGTGTTTGAGCATCTTTTCCGGGCAGGAATTCCTGCCCACGTCCGGGTGTGATGCTTTCACACCTGCTGAAGGTGCGAGGAGGCAGCTCCGAGCTCCGAGTGGGAAATGAGCTCCGCAAACAGCGCCGGAGGAGAGTGGATATTATTTATTTAGCATGATAAAGCAGCAGCAGTGGGTTAATCAAACACTCATTAGCCACAGGTCGGGCTATAATTAGAGAGCCTGGGGCACTTGGCCGCTTCTCCCTGGATGCCAGTGGAGTGTCTGGGGTGAGCAGGAATTCCTTTGGGAAGCAGAAGCGCCTTCAGGCACAGTCAGAGCTGCCCGGGGATCTCCGAGCCTCCCTTTATCCCGGCAATGAAGGGAACGCGGGGCTCTCAAGGGGCACTCGATGCTCCCTGGGTTCGGTGAAACCTTGAACGAAAGCTCCCAACAGCTCTCCCCCGTAATTAAATCTCATCTGAAAGAGCTTGAAGTGCCCGTGGGTGCCAAGGAGCCCTTTTCGCGCCTGTGACAGGAGGGGGAAAGGAAAGTTCTGCTCCTCAGGCACGGGTTTGTGTTTTACCCGGGTGGGTTTTTTCCCTTCTTCGCGCTATTTTGGGAGCCAAACCTCCCCAATTCCATCGTGTGAGCATCAGAAGTTTCTCTTCCTTGGAGAGGCAGCGCGGTCCCGGCAGCTCCGGGGTGAAAGGGGAGCAAACCCCAGCTGCATTCCCGGGGTTCTGCTGGATCCCCCCGGGAATGATCGGCTGTGTTTAGGGAATGAAGGGCTGGCATGGGCGGCCGGAGGTGGCAGGGAAATGCTGGATAAATGCTCATCCCTCCGGGCGCAGCGCTCCATCCTCACACCCCTGGGTGCCCCTGCCGCGCCTCCACACGCCAGTCCATCTCTGCAGCCACAATTCCTTATGTCTCTCTTGGTGGTTGGCACTGAAAATATCACGGAGGCAAATTTGTTCTCCTCTAATTCCTACTGGTTTGCCAGATTCTGTTCCTCATGTTTAATTCCTGATGGATTGTATCCTTTAGGAGCTATTTTATTATTGTGCCAGAGAGCAGCCTTGGATTGATAGATTAATAATTACCTAGATTATCCCTTTATTCTTTCAAAATATTGATAATCTTTTTTGCTAACTCTTGATTGCCCAAGTTTACTGGAAATCAAGACCAGCCGTGTGTGAATTTCTTTACCCAGCTCTTTAAAACCCTTTTTAAAGACAGAGATGCCATTACCAGGACCTGCTAATCCCAAAGTGACCAACATTAGTAACTGCTGTTTAATCTGTGGGGATGGAAAACAGCACCACTTGATAGGGTCCCCAAAATCAAATCACAGAATCCTTCAGGTTGGAAAAGACCTTCAGGATCACCGAGTTCAACTTTTGAAGTATTTATTGGCTGTGTGTCTTCTCTTAAATCAACTTAATCATCATCAAGGTAACTATTTTCCACCTAATTGGCTTCATTTTAATTATTTTATTTTATCAATATATTCGAAACGAAGCTCTTCTGCAGATTTGTCTGCAACTCTTATTGCTTTCTGGCAATTCCTGAACTTTTGCCATAAATTCACAGCTCCCAGCTTCCCCTTGTTCTGTGTTTTTGGAGGCGTTTTTGCTCCATATTTTTGCACAGCTGTGACCTCTGCCCCGAGCCCGCCCATGGGCTTTGGGTGCTGCAGGTTTGTGACTCGGCACTTCTCACTCTCTTCCACCTCCATCCTTCCTCCTCTTCAGCTCCCTGTTTTCAGCTCTGGTGAAACCAGGAGAATTTGGCTACCAAAGCCCTCTGTGCAGCTGGAATCACAGGGGGTGAAATCCAGCACAACCCAAGTGATTCCTTAGTGTTATCTTCTTTTTGCCAGGGTCGGGATTAAATGCTCCAGACCATATTTCTTCTTTGGACTCAGATGTTTATTAATTCTTATCTGCATTACAGACTCACAAACCCTGAGTTCTACAGCACTTCTGGCTAACAAACTAAAAATGGCCCCCATCTCTCTCTCTCTCTCTACAAGGCCTTTTAAGGATCAACTGGCCAATTAAGAAATGACATCTAAATTATTTTTACTTTTAACCCAATAACCAACCACCCCTCGCCTGCAATGCGGACTTTTCTGTCCAATTACAAAACACCACCCAGACCCATGGAGAAGAAGGTGAAAAAGAAGGACTGGCCTCTGCCCTAAAACCTCCATCTTGCTTTATATATATATTACTGTATTCTAAACCCCAAAACTCTAAGTTTTCCACCCTGTGATGTCACACACTTTTATTCAAACCCCACACCCACAACCCCAGTGCTGTCACTCAATTTTGGGAGCCTTTTTCATGGCCCCAGGTCAATGCAGGGTTTGCTTGGAGGTCAGTGCCTGCCAGCACAGAAATTCCAGAATTCTCAGTGTCCAGGGTTCCAACACCTTAGAGTCACGCAGGAGTAATTAGAGCAAAAAAAGACACCCAGGCCAGGAGATCCTCCTGTTCCTGCTGAAGTCCAGCTGCAGAACCATAAACTGGGTCTTGGCACTGAGCTTCAAAGCAGGAGCTGATTTCCTGCTTGCTTTTCACAGCCTCCAAACCCAGCTTATGGCAGCAATAAAAATAAACCAGAGGCATTTAATTCTGACACAACAAAGCTGTGGTTGTGCCTGAGCTCCAGATGGGGAGCGGAACGAGTCCAGCACACAACAACCTGTGCAGGAAACGGGGCAGGAGTTGGAGGCAGTGGGAAAGAAAAGTGGTCTTGTCAGGAGAAATCAGAATTAATTTTATGCTGAAATCTCATAGAGTGAAACTGTACCAGGTATTTTGTCCTGTGGAAGAACCCCAGGGCAGGAGCACAGGGCAGTGGAGTTTTGGGTTCCTCCTCCAGATTCAAGGACTCACCCATCCCTCTTGCCCTCAGCTGTTCATTGTTAATAGTTGTTAATTAATTTCTGACTGTACTTCTGGCCTTCTGCGAGAGCCAGGCTCTCCCGTGGGATTTCTCTGGGCTGAGGTCTGCCAGTGCAGCTGAAGGCTTGGTTTGGACACCAAAGCTGACAGTAATTGCTGAAGGTGAGAGCAGCGAGCTGAGAGAGCTCATAATGCCCCTGTCACAGCAAATAACCCCGCAGGTTTTGCAGCTGCTCCCTCTCCCCTGGCACAGGCAGAGCCTGGCACAGGCAGAGCTCTGCTGCAGGTGTCTCTGCTGGGGCACAGAGCCGCCCCTGAGCAACCCACGGGCACCTTCCTGCTGGGGATATTTGATCCAGAGCAGGTTGGCACAGCTGCCTCCCCGTGCCCTTCCCTAGGGAACAGCGCCCGGACTCCGCCGTCTGCCGGGGCTGTTTTGGTGCTCGGGGATGAAATTTAAACTTTAACACCGGCGGAATAACCCGAGGTGAGGCTGCGGAGGCACAGAGGGCACGGCTGGGAGCCGTGAGGGCCGGACTGGCACCAAGGAAAGGCTGTTTGCACACAAGGTGTGGCTGCCACTGTCACCCCGGTGCCACCTGCGGCTGGCATCCCTGGGGACACACGGGCCCCTAAACTCACACCCGTGGCTTGGGTGGGCAAGCCAGAGACTTGAAAGAGCTTTAGAAACATAAAGACATTTCTTCCGTGTTCTCTATTTCAAGCCGTTTCCATTTTATTTTTCGGGATGCGCCACGTCTCTCTTTTAATTTCTCTGTGCAAGCAAACTGCTCCATTTTCACCTGCTGGAATGATGCTGGATTAAAATCATCCCAACAGTCTGTCTCCGCTGACGGCTGAGGGATTTCTTATCAGCTTTGTCCTTCATGGGGGGAAAAGAGAGCAGTGACAGGGAAGGCAAGAGGGGGCAGTGCCTTTGGCAGAAATGGGTGGAAATAAAGCCATTTTATCTGGGAGCGAACAAGATGAATCACTTCGATATTTCCTGCTCCTCAAGTGTCATCATGGGCAGGATATTCTCTTACAACACTTAGAGGGTTTTGGACTGCTCTGCAGTGATGAGCAAGAAATTGTCTTTGGATTGAGGTGATTCTCACTCCAAAAATATCAGTTTAATGCGGGCTGGGGAGATCTGGTCCAGTTAACCTCTGCTAACAACTTCTTTTTCTCTGATAAAGATGGAGCTCTGAGGAAAATCCCCACCCCAAATGTGAGATGTGTAGGGAATCAAGCAACGTCTCCTTTTTTTCTTTTCAGTCCCAGCTTCAATTTAGCAGATGTTCACTACAGGAAGTGAGGAGCCTCTTGAAATCATGGATTTCGATGGTAGTGGCAGTTTTTATTTACGTTTGTTCGAGTGATTCTGCTGGCCTCAGTCAGGAATCACACACTGGATGGGAGCTACATGACTCCCTGCCCTTCCAGCAGCTCCTGAGGTGCGGAGGTCAGCAATTTCCAGGGGGAGGCTAAACAGTTTGAAAAACATCTTTTGCTCTGTGTTACCCCATTAAAAAACCCCGTGTGCCTGCCAGAAAACTGCACTGGAATCGGCCATCATCACTGCACACCACACTGTGCTCTCGAAAGCTGGCAAAGGAATATTGTAAAGGGGATTTTTTCACCTTACACTTACAAAGAAAAGAACAAAGTCACTCAGTGCTAAGTCCAGTTCTTCACTGAGAGCACGAGACATGCAGAAATGGAATTGAGTTTATTTTTACGTCCCCCTCCCTGCTCTGTGGTGCAGCAGAGCGTGTCACAAATGGGTAATTTTGATCACTCAGAGTTATCTCTGAAGGTATCCCAGAGGGGGTTTTAATAGGACGTGGTAAAAGTGTGACTTAAGAAGGTTCGGTGGCAAGGTTCGCTCTGTTCCTTACTACGGGGAGGAAAAACACGAAGGAAAAGAGAATTAAAATTTACCTAGAACGATTTACGATTTACACAGAGACCCAAAAAGGTCGGGGGAGCCTCCCAGTGAGTTGCGAGGTTCAGAAGGGACCCCTTTGCTCTCTAAACTCCTGATGCAGGTTAGGGGCAGCTGGGTCCAGTCTGAGCCTCGTGAGGACAAGGTTTGTGTCTGATGGAGTTGCCGACATAGATTTAATTAGAATTAATTAGAAACTGAGGGTCTGTGATGAGTACAGAAGAATCTAAGAGATTCTTCTAAGGAAGACTCTCTTAGTCTCAGGTAAGGAATCCTGTTGTATTTGAGGAAAAAAAAGTGTTTGGCTCGAAGTCAAATTGCACACAAAGGGAGAGGTGTGTCTGAGATTCCTTACTGGTTTTGTTCCTTGGCAAATGAGTCTGGGAAAAGCTTCCACCTGCTGTCCATGTGTTAATCGCGGCATCAGCGTGGCTCTGGCATGTGCTCGTGGGTCACCACGCTCCTGTCAGGGTTTCCTGGAGGAATTCCTGCCTCTGGAGCCTGTTGCTGGTTCGGTTGAGGGCTCCAATCCCCCCCTCCCAGAGCAGAAGGGGCAGCGTGGGTCTCTCTGTAGGTTGTACGGTGAAAAAGCTCCACCGTACAACCAGCTACCTGCAGAAGAAACACGCTACGCTCTTTTCACTGACAGTTCCTGTCGCATTGTAGGAATGAAACGTCAGTGGAAAGCAGCCGTATGGAGCCCCACACGACAGGTTGCACAAGCCACTGAAGGAGAAGGTGGGTCAAGTCAACTTGCTGAACTTAAAGCCATCCAATTGGCCCTGGACATTGCCGAAAGAGAGAAGTGGCCAAAGCTCTACCTCTACACTGATTCGTGGATGGTAGCCAATGCTCTGTGGGGTTGGCTGAAAAGGTGGAAAAAGGCCAACTGGCAGCGTAGGGGAAAACCAGTCTGGGCAGCTGAAGAATGGAAAGACATCGCTACCAGAGTAGCAGAGCGCTGAGCCCCTGAGCTGAGCGCTCAGCCCGCCTGGGACGTGCCTCCTGCAGGGTGGCACAAGCGCTGGAGCAGCTCCACGGCCCAGCCCCGCAGGAAATGGGGCTGGGAGCTGCTCACCGTGACTCAACTCCTGCTGTCATCAGCTGAGCGGTGACACGGAGTGGAGCTCGATGGGGCTGAGTGGGATGGAAACAAACGGCGTGGGGGACGTGGCAGTGTCTCCGTGGGTCGGTGCTTGCAGGGATGATGGTGTGGCCACTGCTGGCGTCTGGGGGGACATTCCCACCTCCTCTGGGCAGGGCAGGTGAGCCCGTGGTGCCTGCAGACAGGGTCACCTGCCGGCCGCCAGCCGAGCCCTTCTGGCTCCGGCAGGTGAAATCTTTGTCGATGCCTTAAATCCACGGGATAGATCCAGCACGGTGTGACACTACACATTATATTTGTGGTTGGCAGCAGATTTTCAGCCTTAACAAAAAAAAATCACCAAAAAATCCCTCTGGAAGGCGTGAAGCCTGTACAAAATTAGGAGGAGAGGGAATCCAGCTTCTCTTCCTGCAGTTCAGGTTTTTACACCTGTAACAGTGGCCTGCTCTATACCCGCAGTATTATACAGTACTGCTATAATACACATAGATAATACAACCAGTAGTATTGTACAGTGATTGTCCACGTCCGTGCTGGGTTTTCCCATTTCCCTGTGGAGATGAGGAGGAGAAAGGGCAGAGGCAGGACAGTGTCTGCCGAGGGGACTGTGGTGTGCCCGGGGAGGGAGGGAGCTGAGCTCAGCTGGGGCCCTCCTGAACTCCCCAGGGCCACCAGTGCAGCCTTTCAGTGCTGGTTCCAGGATTGCCCTGGTTGTTTGAGGGGTTTTGTCTGTTTGAGAAGGTTTTTTTCCATTTTCAAAATCGGGTTTTGTGATTGCTTTGGGTTTGGTGGGGTTTTTTTGTGTGTTTTTTTTTTAATTATTATTCATATATAGAAAGTTTCAGTCATTGTAGAAGTCTCCACAATAGCAAGACGGTGCAGACATTGTGTAACCTCACACACACTAAAATTACATTTTTTTTCCCTGAAGACCAAAGGAAGAAAGATGCCCCCTAACTGAAATTTTGACATACAAAATCCCTGAAAGGTTTTTCATCTATTTTGCAGGAGAAATCAGCATTAATTTTATACTGATATTTCACAGAGTGAAACTGTACCAGGTATTTTGTCCTGTGGAAGAACTCCAGAGCAGGAGCACAGTGGATTTTTGGGTTCTTCCTCCGAATTCAAGTTGGAGGTCAGGTCTTAGGGACACAGAGGTGACTCTGTAGACCTCTCACCCTTTTCTTTGAGAATCCAGCAGCAGTTTTTGAACCCCCAGCTTCCAGAGTGCCCAAAGAATCACCAGCTGAAGGTTTAAGCTGCAAACAGGGGCCTCTCGGATAAAAATATCCTTTTGACTCCAGCAAATTTTCCTTGCAAAACGATGTCTGCTACACACATCCCGAATTACTCCTCGTGGCAGACACTGAGCCAGGTCTGCAGAGTGGGGGGCTCATTTGCATTGCAAACCTGGCATCGGTGTCTGGGAGGGCTGAGGCAGTTTCATTCCAGATTTCCTTTGAAGCCAACCAACCACAATGGCATTATTTGCATCTGGGTTGGCACTAACAGCGCGGTGCTGGTGCCTTTCTCCCTGGCTCCCCAGAGACAGCACAAGGGGCAATCAACAGCCTCGAGTGCTCCGAAACTGAGCCTATTTTTTCCACTGGATTAGCAGCAGCAAACGCACAAGCACGTTATTAAGATGGTGCATTCATTTCTTTGGAGTCAGGATGGAATTTTGATGGAGTTAAAAACCCCATTAATATTTACATCACTTAGTGGTGCTGGAAGTAAGTACATTTATTTTAACTCAAGCTGCAAAGCGTTTAGTTCTTTGTAATTACAGCACTGCTATTAAGTATTCATAAGGCTGCACAATAGAGTGTCACAGAAAACCTGGTTTAATTTAGTGGTAACTCAATGTTTTAGTTTTGTGTAAAAACAGAAACTAATTTACCAAGCCTTCTTGCTTGTGTTTTCCCACCTGGGCTTTGCAAACTTCCTTCAGCTTGGCTCTATTCAAACTACTTTTTGTAGCTTTGAAAGTTGGGGAGTTCCTGAGCGAGGCTTTGCAGGTGCGCAGGTAATTTGTGATGGGCACAGGCAGGCTGGGGGCAGAGCTGGAAAGCTGCCTGCTGGAAAAAGACCTGGAAGCGCTGGTCTAAAGCAGCTGAGCATGAGCTGGTGGGTGCCCAGGTGGCCAAAAAGCCGAGGGCACCTGCCTGGGATCCTCCATGGGTGTCTTCACTCGGGTAAATTTACATTTATGGGAGATCCTGGATCTAACCCCTGTATTTCTCTCTCCCCTGCAGGATGAGGTCTCTTCTATGGACTTTGAACTCCCAGCTGCCTGTGCCTGCTGCCTGTGATGGAAGAGCTTGATGTGAATGTGAGGTAGGAGGGAGGGCTGGGCTCCCGCAGCCCCTGGGCTGTGCTGGGGCAGTGACCCAACAATGGGTGGCATTTCCTCTCCGCCTGCAGATCGAGGGCTGCTCATGCAGCAGGGCCTGATCTGGGGGCTCCTGGAGCATCTCTGAGCATGTGGCATCACCCTGGTATTTGGAGAAGTGTCAGCTGTGGCCCAGACAAGTCAGGGATTTATTTTCACTCGAAAATGTTATGAATTTTGAAAAGGTTGCAATGTGATGTTGGAGAGACATTCCTGGAAATTTTTGACAGTTCAGCTTGGAACTTGCATTCATCACACCTCGAGGGAGGTGGCAGACCTCATTTTCTCTAATTCCAGAGTAGAAAACGAAATGACCCGCGAGTATTTCCTATTTATATTTTATTGGATTTTTTTTTAATTTCATGTGACTCGCCGATTGTTATTGGGTACATTTATTATGGGCAGTAGGTTAATGAGATCCTGTCAAGTGGTTTGAAATGCAAACCTCAAATTGCTCACAGCAATCCGGAGAGGCCAAACTCTGCCTTTCCTGGGCTCTTACCAGCGTAACTCACAATTGTGCCATGCCTTTGGAAGACTGTGAAAACCTTCCCAGACTTTGGGTGAGACTCCCATCCTCTCCTTGCAGAGCTTTCCCCGTTTCCAGGAATGCAGGAGAGCTTCTGTGGGTCTGACAGCCCCTCCTCATGTCATGGCAGCTAAATCTCACTCTGTTATATTTTTGGAGCACAGCTGACTCTTATCTACACCAGCTCTGCGTGGCATTTTTGCTCTGTCTTCTTCTGCCTGCCCTTTTCCCTCTGTCCCTTCTCCTCCCTTTCCCCCCTGCCTTTTTTTTCCCAACCATTTTCCTGCCTTTTTTCCCCATCCCCTTTTTTCCCCGTTTTTTTTCTCACCTTTCCCCCCACCTTTTCCCTGACTAATTTTTCCTGCCGTTTTTCCCCCACCCTTTTCCTCACCTTTTCCCTGCCCCTTTTTTTCCCCACCCATTTTCCCTCCACTCTTTTTTTTCCCACCTTTTTTTTCCTGCCTTATTTCTCACCTTTCCCCTGCCTGTTTTTCCCTGCCTTTTTTTCCTTTTTTCCCTGCCCTTTTCCCCTGCTTTTTCCCTGCCTTTTTTTTTTCAGCCTGCTTTTTTTCCAGCCTTTCCCCATCCTTTTTCTCCCTGCCTTTTTCCTCCTTTCCTTTTCTTTTCTTTTCTTTCCTTTTCTTTTCTTTCCTTTTCTTTTCTTTTCTTTTCTCTTCTTTTCTTTTCTTTTCTTTTCTTTTCTTTTCTTTTCTTTTCTTTTCTTTTCTTTTCTTTTCTTTTCTTTTCTTT
>WBMY01007063.1:66503-88231 GCA_013397315.1 Donacobius atricapilla | reverse complement strand
CCTTTCCTTTCCTTTCCTTTCCTTTCCTTTCCTTTCCTTTCCTTTCCTTTCCTTTCCTTTCCTTTCCTTTCCTTTCCTTTCCTGTTTACCCATTGCTCCAAGTTGGGAAATGGCGCTTAATTGAGAATCTGAGCTTTGCTCCAAGCTGGCACTTGGTTTTCCTGGGCTGGCTGTTGTTTCCCTCGGAAAATCTCCTTAATGCTGGATAGGGAAAGATGTGTGCTGAGGTCTTTACAAATAATTCCATGGGTGAGGGCAAGGGTGTTAATTAATGGCGTTGGAATGGCTCTCAATGTCTCCACCAACCTCAAGGGCAAGGTTGTTAGAGAACCCAGACGAGTTTGACTCCTGAACTTTCAGGGAATCGATAAAAGGGTCAGCACAAAGTTATTGCAGAACCAGTGGGGAAAGGAAGAGGGCTACATGCAGCAGGGAGTTCAGGCTAAAAGGAATTTTGAGGAACCCCTCAGGGTTTTGGACTCTCTCCTTTTATTCCAGGAAAGCTGCAGGACTCCTCTGCCTCCTCTCACTGGCTTTTCATAGCGGGGTTTCTGCACATGTGAAATATCGATCCCACAGCTGTGCTCCAGGCAGATTTGGGGATGTTGTCCCGAGTACTTCACACTCGATAAAGGGTTCTTGCTTCCTCAGGTGTGGAGGACAGGTTGTTACAGTCTGGATAAACAGGCGGAAAAAAAAAAAATCACCAGCACGTTTAGTGCAGGTAAAGAGCTTTTACAAAACCCTTTTAATCGTAGCTGCTGGTGAAGGCAGACTCCTTTTGCTAAATCAACTACGGAAAAACAATGTATTATCTCAGTTTGCCACAGCAGTAATTGCTCTTTGTTTTTAAGCCGAGCCCCAAAACCAGGTAAATTTTAGATTGATGTTAATTGCTTCCAAACTTGGCTGCATCAGCTTTAGTTTTCTCATTTTGTTGCTGAAGGTGTTTCTGTGGCTTGAAAAGTGCAGAGCCGTCCGGCAGCTCTGTGCGCGGCTCATTAATCTTATCCTGACTTTGAGGAATGAGCAGCAAGGTGGGGGAACAAGGAACCAAATGGGTTGGATTGGTTGTGCTTGTCCGGAAGCCCAGGAAAGATCCCATTTTTTAACCCCAAAGAAGTGGTGCAGGGGCACGGGGAGCACTGGTCCTGACAGCTGACCCCCATCCGCGCCCTGGGGAGGGAATTGTGCGTTTGGTGAGCCCCAAACCCTGGAGCTTGCTGGGCGGCCTCAGGAGGCTCCTTCTCCCTGGGGATCACAAGGAGTGGAGCTGTTGGTGGCTGGCTCTGCGATGGGTTTGGCTCCTGGGGCCGTGCAGCAGCAGGGAAGGTCCTCGATCTCCTCTCCCCATCCAAACCTGGGAGAAAGAGGAGAAAAAGTCATAGAGGGAGAGAGAGGGGCTGGCAGAATCTCTGCGGGGACAGAATGTTGTGAGCCCCGTGGAGGAGCATCACCTCTGAGGGCTGCCCGTGGCCTCAGAAATGGCTCACAAAACACAGCGAGACAGCGGGGTTGGAGGTGTTTGGAAAAGCAAAAGGGTTTTAATTAAGATGAAAACGACAAACTGTACAGAACAGAAGTGGAATGAGCCGAGCAAGGCGTAGGGAGGGCCCTTACACCTGCTAAGACCCCAAAAATGCCCCGTCTCCGTGTCTCTCTGTCCCTTAAGTATGAAATGCTCGAGGAGGGGGTTTTGGCATCCTGCCCTACAGAAATAGCCACAGGTCTTGAGGTGCTGCTCAAGGGTCCCACAGGTGTCTTTGTCACGGCACAAAGCCAAATAGGGCATCAAAATCTCTGGGTTTTACCTTATTAAGTGAAACAAAGAATGAAACCCAAATCCTTCCTTAAAATGGGAACACCCTGTGAGGGCGCGCTGCTACAAGGGACCCAAAATCCCATCGCTGGAGCTCCGGGGATGTCCTAGGAGAGGAGCTGGACTGTGCCCTCCTTGCTCAGGACGCTGCCAGCCACTCCTGAGGGGGACGAGAGCTGGGCTGAGTGGTTGCAACCAAAGAGGCACCAAAATGACCCGAAGGGTAGGAAATGGAAGGAGTTTAGGGAAGAGTTTGTGTGCTCTGAGTGCCCTGGCAGAGGGGATCCAGGGAAAGCAAACAGCTCAGGATGCCTCCAGCAGGTCTCAATAGAAGTGTTTATTCTTGTGTACACAAACTCTTTTCAAACCCTCTCCAGCTTCTACCCTTGGAGTCATTAAATCATTGTTTATCTCCAGTCCTTTGATCACACTTCTGTTTAGGTGAGAAATAACAGGCTATAAAATGTCATTTAACAGGCCACGATCAGCCTGGAGCTCTCTTCCTCGTTCCCTTTCCGAGGGAAGATCAGCTCTAATCCTTCTGTAATATCAGCAGCATCCATCCAGAAAGGGATTTGCTCCTGCATTTCTGCAGAGATAAATGAACTGATTGAGAAGATTTCCTGCCAAGCCCCGTTTTCTGCACTGCTCCCCCGGNGAGCTTGGACTCAGAGTTCTGGGAGGGCTTTTTCAGCCTCTGTGATTCCATGGAATGTTGTAAGGAGCCGGCTGCAGAAGGCTCTGGGGGTTTTCCCAGGTTTATCCTCTCCGTGCCTGGAGGTGCTGAGGTGCTTGGTCACAGCAGGGACACTCTGGGAGGAATCCACAAACTGGGAGCGCTGGGAACACCTCGGAGCATTTCTGAACCTGCAGCCACAGAGTTCACAGAGCGTTCCCCTCCTGCCAACAGCAGGGCAAAGCTCGAGGCCACAGGAGCAAGGAAGGATAAAGAGGCTCACTTTTACTTTTTGTGCCACCAGCCAAAAATTTCCAGTAGCCAAAAAACCTTGGGGAAGGAAAGTTCTCTTTCCTAAAAACTCCCTCCAGCCCATCCATGGGGGAGTCATCAGCCTGGGTGTTTTTCATATTGCTCAACTCTTTTCTCAGTTTCTAGGGAAACACTTTAAAGCACTATATTTATGGGAACATCTTTCCAAACACCTCCGCCAACACTTAATTAATGGAGTTTTTAAGCCCGGCTCCAGCTTCTGCAAATTAATAGTGTGCTCTCTGATGGCAGCTGTGGAGCAGGGGAGACACACAGGCTCTGTAAATAAAGCTGGAGGGCGCAGAGGGGCAGCTCCTGTTTGAGTTTGTGCTCAGCCCCACGGGGAGGTCAGGCCATCACATGCCTCTGGGAGGTTTCATCTGCTTTTATTAGAGCGATCTGTGCACATGAAAATTCCTTGGACTAAAAGCTGGGCCACAAAAATGAACTTTTTGCTGTCTGGCATCACATTTTTAGCATCAGTGACTGCACGGCGGGGCAGCGAGTGGAGATCTGAAAAGGCTGTGGCAGGGTGCGAAAACCATCCCAAAAGCTGGGATGTCCCAGGGCAGGCCTGGCTCCAGGGCTTGGCAACATCTTCCTTGACTTTCCAGGGCTGACCCTCAGCACCAGGCTGGCAAAATTCCATTTGTCCCCATGTTCGCATTGCCCTCTTCCCCAGGAGTGGCTGTTCCCAGGAATCAGGGACTTCTGCAGAGGAGCACGTTCCTGCTGGAAGCTCCTGCCCCGCTCAGCCACAATTAAACACAATTAACAAAGACTCCCAGAGCTTGCCAGGCTGGAGAAATGTGCCGGTCCTGACTCCTGGGTGGCATCTGGGTTCCATCTGAGCTGAGAGCCTGCACTTCCCATCCTCAAAGCACCTTGACCCCCTCTCTTGTTTATTTGAAGTGAGAAATGTGATCAGGGCTTTGTGGAGAGTATTCAGAGCATGCACTTAGCCGGGGATGTAGAAGGAGGTTTAAATAAAACGAGGAATTTAAGTGCTCTGCTCTTGAATCAAGGACGTTCCATGCCCTTGGCTAGGGAGGACACCTGTCTGGAGCCTCCGCACGAGTGAGGGCCATAAAAATGAGCCGGTGAACATCAGGGCCTGGGAGGTTTCTGGCTGCCACCACTGGAATTATATTTACCAAACGCTGGGTTTTATAGTAAAGTTCCAAATGAGCTGGGAACTGTTTTTGTGCAGCTTGGGGCAGGGGGGTCTCAAATAAAATCTATTCTAGAAATCAATGTTTTATCCTGCCTGTGCCAAGTCTTCCATTAGCAGAGGTAACTGCAAGGACCTTTTTTCTTTCCTCCGGAGGCTTGAAACTGGGAAACTTTCCAGGAAATATTAGAAGTTAGACAGCCAATAGCTGTATTTGTCTTTTGCTGTCCAAGGCGTAAACAGGCAGTGGGAAAAGGGCACGGCCTGGATATTTTAATACCAAGGGTCTTGACTAAATGCCTCTCATTTAACAATATTTTCCTGACTGCAGATATTGTTTGAAAAAGCAGAGCAGGACCTTCATGGTTTCTGATCTGTACATCTTGCAAGCCCCAGGCTTTGGGCAAAGATGGGAACAAAGGTTTGAGAATGCTGAGAATGACTAAGAACTGCCTGAGGGAGTTTTGATCAACAGGTAACAAATCTCTGGGCACAGGGAAGGGCTTATTTGGGGGGAATTTTTTACAGGAAAAGGTATAATGAGACAGGGCATTAAATGCTTTGAGCCCAGGAGCAGCAGCGCAACTCCTGAAGAACTGAGGGCTCTGTGCACCCCAGTTCTGCACCTGGTCATTGCAGGAGGCAATAATTCTCAAATTCTCAATTCTGTGAGAAATCTGGGCACTCGGGGTATGTTTGGTAAGAGCCTAAACCTTTATTTTCCCACTCTGTGTCATGGATCTGCCTCCAGTCCCTGAGATAAAGCTTGAGTTGTACACGTGAGGTCTCTGTGGGGTAAAATTCTTCTATACAGTGGCCAAAGGACAAACGGTCTTGTGCAGAAGTACAGCCTGGACTCTGCCCTCAGCACCTGGGGAATGTGGAAGGGAAATTAATGACAATTACTGAGAACAGTGGGAACGAGGCGCTTCGTTCCATCATCTCCCCTGAGCACGGCTCTGTGGTGCTGTTGAACATTCAGCCTTGTGTGGGACAGGGGATAGGGAATAATAGGGGATAATAATCACGTTGTGATTATGGAATTTGCACCAAAACCCAGGATTGCTATCTGCTTCTCTCATCGTCCTCCGTTCATCATTAAACTGCTGTGTGGTTTGGTAGAGGACTCGCTTTGGAGGAGTAATTCTAATGATGAACTGATCAAGACATTTCTGATTAAACGTGTGGTTGATCTTTGGTTTTATTCAGCGTTTGCAAAGGAGAAATGATTGTTCCAGCAGCTCTGCTGTGCTGTGTAATGTGTCTAGAACCCTGCCTAAGTCAGAGGTTTGGGTTTTGTCACTGCTGTGGAGTGTTTGGTAACTCCATTGAAATCCTCTGACTCTGCACAGAATCCCAGCTCTCCCAACCTTTCCTCCCAGCAGAGCTGCTCCATCCCGCCGAGCATCCTGGTGCTTCCCCTGAACTCTCTCCAGCAGCTCCACATCCTCCCTGTGCTGCAAATCCCGAAGTGTTGTGTGGGTGTGAAAACAAAAGGGGAGTGTTTAGCACGTGAGGGGACAGCTGGATGGAAGTTCGAAGACTTGCAAATACATTCTGAGGAGAAAAGATTAATCCAAGGTGCTTCAGAGCCCGGGTGGATGTGGCAGGGCGGGATCTGGGTGGCACAAGGGCTCTCCTGTGGAAGTCGTTAGAGGATGCAAAACCAAGTATTTGCAGCAGCCGCCTTTGCTCCATGTAAATACTGTGATCTTAATCTCATGCTGATTTCAGAAGTTAATTTTAGCTTATATTTTAGGTGACAGTCTAATGGGTTTTGAGGGTTGTACTCACATCCATCAGCCCTGCAGCGATATCTGCTGGGGTGTGGGTGTGAATTATGTAACTCTTGATCTGCTGCCTGGGACGGAGCGGGGCCTGGGCTCCATCCTGCCCTGCGGGAGGAGCTGACAGAGGGGTCTGGGCTGCTTCATTCCCTGCTAGGAGAGCCCCCAGGGGTAGCAGAGCCCAGGGCTGCCTTCATCTCCTCCCTCATTCCCCAAACCCCTGCCCCGCTCTGTCTCAGACCATCACAAAACGTCTCATTGTCCCGGATGAGTTTCCAGCTCCAATTTGCACTGAGCAGAGGGCAGAAGCTGCGCTGCTGCCAGCTCAGGGAGCTCAGGGAGCTGAGGGAGCTCAGGGGTCCCTGGGTCTGCCCTGGAGCCCCTCATTGCCCCGGTGAGAGCCTGGCTCCGCTCCTCACCTCCAGTCCTGGGCACCGCAATGGCAAAAAAAATATCTCTGAAGCCTGGGAGAGCCTCCCAAGAGAGACACGGGGATGGGGAAGGGTCTGGAGGGGCCATGGAGGAGCAGCTGAGGGCACTGGGATTGTGCAGCTGGAGGAGACTGAGGGGAGACTTTTCAGGGTCTGCAGCTCCAATCTCTGCTCCCTGTGACAGGGCAGGGCTGGAACTGTGCCAGGGCAGGTTTAGGTTGGGTTTTGGGAAAGGTTCTTCCCCCAGAGGGTGCTGGCACTGCCCAGGCTCCCCAGGGAATGGGCACGGCCCCGGAGCTCCGGGAGAGCTTGGACAGCGCTGCCAGGGATGCCCAGGGCGGGATTTGGGGGCTGTGCAGGACCAGGAGCTGCGCTGGATGATGCTCTGAGTCCCTCCCAGCTCAGGACACGCCAGGATTCAGCCCCAGAGCCTGGGGTGGGAGCAGGGTCCGGTCCCGGGCTCTGGCAGGTCCCTGTCCCCAACCCGGAGCGCTCCCAGCACGGAGGGGCTGCGCCAGCGCCCCCCGGCAATCTCTGAAACATCCGAACGGCCTCTCTTCTCCGCTTCGTCCTGACACAATTGCCTTTAGTCAGTGTTATCAGCTGCTTAAGGCACTTCATTCTCCGCAGAGCTGCAGCTTTCAGCCTCCGGCAGGTTCACGGCGCGGGGTTGGGGATGTCGGCAGGAGTTTTGTTAGCAGGAGTTTCGTTTCAAACCAGCACAAAAGGAGAAAACCTCATCCCTTTCCCCCACCCCACCGCCACAATTTATTTGATTTTTTTTTTTTTCTTTTTTTTTTTTTTTTTTTTTCAAAAAACCACTCAAATCAATGAATCATATGACCAAGCACTTTGATACGTGGAATGCTGTTTATTCCTGGCTCGTCAATGCTTTAATTAATTTCAATCTGTTTCTAAAACAGAAGTGAAGGACATAATTGACTGGGATCCGTTAGGAGCTGTCCTGCCATCTGCACGGGCTGAGGTGAAGCAGTGCAGCAGTTAAAAGCATTAAAGGAAATTAAATGCTTGTGGATTAATGCTGACTTCTGATTAATATTTTAAAAGAGGATGTGGTAACAGCTGGAAAGGCAGAGATCAAATCATGGCTTCCCTGTTGTCGTGTTTCTGTACCGAGACACATTATCAGGTTTACTCAGAAAATAGTTTATCTTGATTTTTAGGTGCTTAAGAGCTAATGATATTTTTTTTTATGCCTGGGAATAATCAGGGAAGCAGGAAAGAGGAGAGGCCAATGACAGCTTATTTGCGATTATGAAATATAGAGTGGCAGAGGGAAAATCCCTGGCTGGAAACAAATCAACCCAACCCCTCCCTGTATTCCCCGCACCCGAGGGCACTGTTAAATCAAGAAAACTTTTCTAGTCTCCCACTACTCTGATTTTTTTTTATCTGACTCTGAGTTTAATCTCCTTCAGCGAGGTTGGTGCACATCCCTTGCTGGGGAATGTTCCCTGCCATCCCTGGGGATGCTCCGGGTTCCCTGCGCAGGCAGAGTTATCCCTCCCGCTCCCATCCTTTTATCAGCCCCGCTCCTCTGCCCCCCAGGCAGGGAATTATTCCTCTCCCTGCTGCAGTTCTGAGCTCTCAGCGCGGGGCTGTTCGCAGGGATTTTCCCCTCTGCGCTGCTGGGCTGCGGAATGAGAAGCAGAGAACGTGACCCCCGTGACTGCTCTGCGCTCTTTAACTGCCGCGTAAAATATGCAAAAGCACTCGAGCTCATTTGGAAAAGTTGGGGTGTTTACAGGAAAGTGAAAATTGAGCTTGAAAAAGTAATTACCCTTCTTTTTACTTTCACATTAATGACTATGCAGAAGAGCTTTTTAAATATGTCCATATGTGGGTTTTAAGCATTCATTCCCCATCAGTATTTCACCTTTTTCCTTAAGTGATTTCTATATTCCTGCTAACCAGCAATCATTTTGCCTGAATCTCATTTCCTCATAATAGCAAACCCATCAATCTCTGCTTTATTGAAGAGGGGAGCAAGCTTGGAAGCCAGAGCACTCCGACTTGATAAAAGATGTTATGCAAACCACTGATTTTAATTTACAGCAATATCCACTTCTTCCATTATTAACAACTCGGATTTACGAAGACTGAATAATTAACATGTATTGCTGCTTGATGATGGATTATTCCGAAGCCCAGACGCAATCCCTGCTGCACCCCAGTGAGGAATCTGCCTGTTCCGTGTTCCCCCAGGGGAGCAGCGCAGAAGGGCAGGAGAGGAACGCTCCCAAAAGGGATTTCAGAGCAAATGTTCCTCTCACAGATGTGCCAGTGGGAGTTCCTGCCCCGCTGGGCTCTGCCCAGAGCCCGGGAGGTGCCCACTTCTGTCCAGGGATGCCACCAGGATGCCAGCAGCCTCAGGGCAGGGTTGGTGCAATTCCCCTTGAGGCCAGCGTGTTTTCAGCCCCACGAAGGTGTATCAAGGTCTGAGGGTTGCCAGCAGCCTCCCAGAAATGGCTTATGAAAAATAGTGAGGCGGCTGATCAGAGGTGTTTGGGAAAGCAAAAAGGTTTTAATTAAAGAGAAAACAACAGACTCTACAGAACAAAAGAGTAAAAGCCATGCGCGGTGCAGGGAGGTTCCTTACCCCTGCTGAGACACCCCGAAAAGCCCCGAGAGACCCCGAGCTCTCCCTTGAGGACACAACGCTCCAGGAGGGGGTTTGGGCTTGCTGCCCGATAGAAAAGAGCTGCAGGTCTTGAGGAACAGCTCAGGGGTCCAACAGGTGCCTTTGTCATGGGGCTGGGCCAGTTATGGCGAGAAAAGCATAAAAGTTTCTGTTCTTTTTCCTTAAAGCTCGGGAGTGAAACTCAAACTCTTTCCTATATGGAAACCCCTGCTCAGGTGTGGGGCGCACTGCAGCCCTGGGTTGTCTGTGATGCACAGGGTGGGAAACGTGGCAAACTCTGGAAGGTGAAAACCCCCACCCCAGGCAATATCTGGAGAGATGGAGCTCCTCTGGCCTTTCCAGAGCTTGTTTGAATGGGTAAAACTCGACATCTCTGCGTGCCAGAAGTTTCCGATCTTTTTTAGCTTTTCTCCAAATCAGAACTCAGTGAGATAAAGCGTAAAAAGCCCGGGATGTTGCTCAGTAAATAAAAAGTGACCCCAGAGTCAGTCAAGGTAAAACAGAATAACAGTTCCATTTTTCAATTACCTGGGCAATCTCCCAGCATTAATCCCGGCTGTCCAACACCAGCTCTGCAGGCTGAGAAGAAATTTCCCTGCTGAATTGGTGTCAAGTGTTGCTTTTAATGCCAGTTTATCTCCAGCCACACTTGATAACAGGAAAAACCCGGTTCTCACCCGTGGAATGTAAAGTCACACAAGCGGGTGAAGGTTTAGGACGCAGTTTCTTCAGGATATATCATTAAAAATAGCTTTGTGGGAAAGATAACTCAAAATTTTGTAACAGAACCAGGTTTATGAGGAATTTATCGCATGCTGGGTGTTACCTTCCTGCTTTGCAAGCTCTGAAAAAAGAAAAAAGCAAAACAAAAAACTTTGTGTGAAACAGCAAATTATTTGTAGAAATGCAGATGTAAAATAAGGCTGACATTATGGTCAGGGGGTGTTAATCTTTCTTTTTCTTTTCTTCCTCTGCATTAACTGAAAAATGTTATTGATCTCAGAGTAGGGGGAAATTAGGGACTTGGAAAAAAAATAATTTCCTTTCCCTAACTCTGGAAAAATTACTGAGTAAAAAAAAGAAAAAAAAATAGAAAAAAAAAAAGAAAAGCCAGACTGTTTTGTGTTTTGTAGCACAGAGTGAAAGAAAAAGAGAAAAAAGGCAAAACATTATGTAGATTTCAAAATTCAAGTTGTAAAATGCTTGTCTTGAGGAAAGTTTGAACCCATTAGTCCTTGTCACATCACATCAGGAACTGTAGTGACAGACAAAGAGTGATGGGTTCAAACTGAAAAGGGGGAAATTGAGGTTACAGGTACAAAAAAAATCCTTCCCTGTGAGGATGGGGAGGGGCTGGGATGGAATTCCCAGAGCAGCGGTGGCTGCCCCATCCCTGGAAGTGTCCAAGGCCAGGCTGGAGCAGCCTGGGACAGTGAAAAGTGTGGAATGAGAAGAGTTTTAAGGTCCCTTCCAACCCAAACCATTTTGTGATTTTCTGATACGAAAACCTTGGGGAAAAATTGGAAAAAATTACAGAAAAAAACCACCAAAACCCCAAATGCTTCTGCATGGGAAATAATGAGATTTATTTGCGTGAAAAAGGAATGGAAGCATTTTTGTGCAGAGGCTCTGCCAAGCCAAACCATTTCCTAATTACAATACCTTGTAAATGTTTTTCAGCCCATCAGCTTTTGCCACACAAAGCTGCTAATTCTTCTAACACCAATCACCTATTATTTTACCCCATGTAGTTTTGCTACAATGCACCTTTCACGGTTCTATTTCTCCAAAATACCTGGCCTGGTTGCAAGGCCATCGTCTGAAACTTGTTTTTAGTTCCATTTCTCTCTCAGCAATGTCTGTCCTACCCCATGGCCTTTCTCAGCCAGCACACCTCATCTCAGAGTTTGCACACGGGTGTACAAGGCTCTGCGAGCCTTCAGTCAGGCTTTGAGAATCCTCTACAAACCCATTTCTCACGTTTCCTTTTGTCTCTTGGGTTTCCTCGTGCTCCCAGTTCGAGTGAGGGCTTCGGCATCGCGGAGAAGATCCTGCTGCTCTCCTTCATCTCCGCCGTCATCCTGATGGCCATCCTGGGCAACCTGCTGGTCATGGTGGCCGTGTGCCGGGACAGGCAGCTCAGGTGAGCCCCGTCCTGCTTTCGGGCAAATCCGGGGGGAAACTGTTGGAGCCCTGGGCACTGAGGATTTCAGATTTCTGTGCTGGCACGCTCTGGTCCCCAAGCAAACACTGCATTGACCTGAGGCTGTGAAAAAGGCTCCTAAAATTGAGTGACAGCGCTGGGGTTGTGGGTNTGTCAGCGCTGGGGTTGTGGGGTGTGGGGTTTGAATTGAAGTGTGTGACATCACGGGTGGGAAACTTAGAGGTTAAGGGTTTAGAATACAGTAATATCTATATAAAACAAGGTGGAGGTTTTAGGGCAGAAGCCAGCCCTTCTTTCCCCCTTCGCTCTTGGCGCCAGTCTGGCAGGTACAGAGCATAATATCCGACACCGACAGAACAGACTGCTGGGGACACAAGCATCATCAGGTCACCCCAGGACACCCAGCCAGGGGCCACAGCCGCCGTCCTGGGGAGCTGAGGGCAGGAGCTGCCACCAGGCAGGCGGCGCTGCCTCGGCTCATCCCACAGAACTGGCTCTGCTGCCATTGCCACCCTCATCTTTTAGCATTCTCGGTGTAGAAAACCAGGAAAATCAGTGAAAAGCTAAGCAGCAATTCCCTGGAGAAGCAGGTTGGCCTCTGCCCCTTTTCCAGCTCAGATTTCCCAGTGAGCTCATCATCAGCACGCAGGACAAGGTCTGGTTGCGGT
The DNA here is from genome assembly GCA_013397315.1 of Donacobius atricapilla. Lineage (NCBI taxonomy): Eukaryota > Metazoa > Chordata > Aves > Passeriformes > Mimidae > Donacobius > Donacobius atricapilla. Next base: position 76,541 of record WBMY01007063.1, on the reverse strand, counting down.
TGTGCAGCACCTGCACAACTTAGCAAATGTCGCCCATGATTTGAGGGGGTCACAGGCACAGTTCCTGTCTCAAGGCTGCTGCTCACCCTGGGAATTGTCAGCCCAGCCTTAGGAGCACAGAGAGAGATTTAACAGCCTCTATTCATGTGCTGCGTGGGATTTTTAATGGATTTAATTCTATTTTATTGTTGTGATTTAAAAAGTACTCTTCAAGTTAAAATTACAGCTTCAGTCTAGATTATTCTCCGTGCTTTCTGGAAGGATTTTTTCCATTTACAAGTTAAAATAAAATCCCCCTCCTGCGCCCCAGAGTCTCCAGCACAAGCTGTGAGGCTGAGCCACGTGCAGAGGCCTGTGAGCATCCATTTGCCTCCTCTGGGTGGGCAAAAGGATGTATTTAGGACAGGAAAATGACGGATATTGAACTTTAAAAACCAGGAGCACGTCAGGGGTGACCGTATATAGTGAGGAGTGTGTTAACGAGGAGCTTTTAGTGTGACGGAGCAGATAAAACCCAAATTCAAGCGGGAATCTCTGCCCATGTGTGGGGGCTGCTGCACTGAACCCACCCTAATTTTGTGATCTGCCTTGCAGGAAAATCAAGACCAACTATTTCATTGTTTCCCTGGCCTTTGCTGACCTGCTGGTGTCGGTGCTGGTGATGCCCTTCGGAGCCATCGAGCTGGTCCAGGACAACTGGATCTACGGGGAGATGTTCTGCCTGGTGCGGACGTCCCTGGACGTGCTGCTCACCACGGCGTCCATCCTGCACCTCTGCTGCATCTCCCTGGACAGGTACGAGCTGGAGAGCGGCACTGCTGGAAGTCTCGGCCGTGTTCTTGGTTATCCTCAGCTGCCAGAGGGCAAAGATGGACCTGCTTGGAACGGCAGAGCAATAAATCTCTCCCAGGGGCTGATTTTGGAGAGATCCTGATGAGGGCAGAGAAATCTGGAATGGGGTGAGATTCCTGGTGAGGGCTTGGGTTGTTCTGCGCACAGCTCTGCTGGCAGCGCTGGCCAGGTGTGGTTCTGTTCCTTCTCTGTGGTAGAGACACCTCAAAATGTGTCCAAAGGTGGGAGAGAGGGAGGGCATCATGTACAGGGGGTCGTTCCAGCAGAGATGTTCCTCTGCTCCCAGAGAATAGGAGGAGAGGGAACTCAGACTGCACCAGGGCAGCTCAGGGTGGGCAGCAGCAGGAATTTCCCCATGGAAAGGGCGCTCGGGCACTGGAAGTGCCCAGGGAGGTTTGGGGTGCCCGTCCCTGGAGGTGGCACTCAGGGCTCTGGGCTGAGGACAAGGTGGGCATTGGGCACAGGATGATCTTGAAGGTCTTTTCCAGCCTAAATCTCCTGAGAGATCCTAAAAACTGTCCTTCCTTTAAAACTTTTCTTGCCACCTAAAAATAAACCCCCAAAGCCTCCATAATTTATGACGAGCAATTCTGTTTGACTGCTGCCTGCAGATTTTCAGGGTAAATGGCAGAACTTCCATAAGAGTTTTTCACAAGATAAACACTCAGTAGAAAACATTTTGGCGATTCTGATAATATTTAAAGCTTTTTTTCTTTTCTCTTTTCTTTTTTCTTTTTTTTTTTTTTTTGAATTCTGTGTGGAGATTTCAATACCTTTAAAAACACTGTTACTTAGTACTTCTAACAAGGCCAAAATAACCATAATTATTCTCCTCATTGTGACAGCTGATATTTAAATATGAGGCATTTCAATATCTTGAGAGTCTGAGTGCAGCCAGACTTCAAAAAAAATGTTGCTTAACCTCTGTATTGATGGGCAGCACTGCTCTGGGGTGGGAGACAGGGCACCAGCACAGTTTTGTATCCAGAGAGAAGCTGACGCCCAAGAGCCACAGCTCCTGTCCTTATCTGCAAGTTTAGATGGCTGGAACACAAACGGGAAGCTCGTTATCTTCAAGCCATTGACAAATTGCCACTCTGAGCCAATTACCAGGAAAGCAGATGTTGGGCACCGCGCTCTGGACGTGACCTTGCTCTCTGAAATGCTGGAGTTTGATTCTCCAGGCTCTTAATTAGACAGAGGGGGTTGTGGAGAGAAGGGAAAATGGGATTTCAGCCCCGGATCTGCAGCGGGGGATGAGGAGCCTCCTGTGTGGGGGGCACAGAAAGGAGATTCCCCCTTTCTCCCGCCCTGCTGGAGACCCCCCATGTCCAGAGCTCCTGTTGCCTGTCCCCTTCTGTCCCCAGGGCTTGGGGCTGATGCTTTAGGGATATCCCTCCTGATGTTTTAGGGATATCCCTCCACCTCAGCCCTTGGTGCTAAGGGCTCCTGGCAGACCCTTGAATTTCTCTGGCATTTTTTAGTCGGTTTGCGGTTGGTTTTTTTCCCCACGGTGAGGACTGATTGAGAAGAGTGTGAAGGGCCAGAATAGATGAGGAGAAGGTGGTGGATGACCCCAAAAGGGCAGAGCAGGTGGATGAATTTGAGGTTTTTTGTGGAGGGAAGGATGACTCAGCCCAGCATGGATCCCTCCCTGGGCTGCAGAGGCAGCACTGCTTCCTTCCCAGGACTTAATTCAATTTTTTTTCACTATTTGCTCTTGTGTTCATTCAGAATTTATGGTGGTGTGCTGCTTCTAGTTGGTATTTTTTTTCCTGTGATCTATTTCCTGCCTTCTGTTTTATTTCAGGGCATGCAGGTGTGAGTTTTAAAGGGTTTTAAAAGAAAACTGGGTATTTTATCTAATCCTAAAGACTCTGTTTGGAAAGTCATTCCCTCCACATATTCACAAAGTGTTGCTTGGAAAGATTTTTATCAGATAATGTCTTGAATCTGTTTCCACTGCTGCCTCTGGAAAAGAAGGAATCAAGCACTGAGGCTTGAATTCTCAGAGGCATTGGAGAATGTCTGGAGGAATCACCACGTAATAAACTGATTTTGCTGCTCAGACACAGGGAGAAAAGTCCTGCAAAGAGCCTCTGGCAGCCTCACTTGGAAAAGGGATTTTCCAAGGTAGCAAAGGTATCTCAGGGCTCACTGAATCCAAAGTTTGCTGCCACTGCCTCATGCTTTTCCATCATCTCTTTGATATTCTAATATATTAGTGGGATTTACCCTTGAAATATTTGTTTATTGCATGTTTTATGCATACATGTCCGTTCTTTGTGCCAGCGCAGTAAAAAATAATTGCACTGCAGATAAACAGACCCAGAAGCTCTGATGGAGTCTCCAAATACAGCGAACCTGTCAGGAGAGGCAATTTTCTCCTCCAATATTTGCAGTCCAATTTGCAATGCAATTACTTCTCAAAGCCTTCGGGGGAGCGGTGGGGGAAACAACAGAGAAACAAACAGGTCCTAAATGTCTGTGGGTTTGGTTTGGACGCACGTCTGGCTCCTCTTCATGCAGCTGGAGCATCCTCTCCCTGCTTCCTGCACCCTCCTGGCTGTCCCAGCCCCAAGGCTGTGTCCCTGTGGGTGCTCTGTTTGCTGGAGCATTTCAAAAACCAGCCCTGAGTGTGTTCTTTGACCCCAAACTGCTCCTACACCCAGGCCCAGCCCAAAATCCCTGCTAAACCAGGGCTAAAGCGCGGCAGATGCGCCCGGGAGCGGCGCGGCAGATGCTCCTTGTGCTGTTTGCAAACATTAATTACCGCTAATGGACTGTTCAGACAGCAAACTAGCGCGGTCCCGTGGGCGAGGTGATGCTGTGAAGCCTCCCGAGGCCTGTGGTGACACTGTGGCAGCGGCCCTGACGCTGTGCCAGGGCACGGAGCGCGGCCCCGAGGGACACGGGTGGGCACTGCCCTGCTCCCGGTGCTCCAGCCCAGTGTTCCGCGCTCCTCCCTTTCCCTGGCATCAGAGACAGGCACTGACCGCGCCCAAAGGATGCCCAAAGGATGCCCAGGCCGCGGCTGGGGGCACGAGGTCTTTTCCCAGGCCGGGAAGAAGCCGCTGTGCCCAGCGGTGCCCCTGGAACATCCCCGGCTCTCCGGGGCCACGGGGAGCTTGGTGGTGGGGAGAACGATTAAACTTTGGGCGGCTGTCGGTAATTCATGGTTGCGGTGCGATCGAACGCCCCAGATTCCAGCTGGAATCCTGCCCGGGCTGTGAATTCCCTGTGCCTGCTTCTCCTGCGGCTCAGAGAGCTCCGGTGGGAGCGAGGGAGGCAGCGTGGGCAGGGGCTGGGCAGGGAGAGCTGCTGCTGTCCCCCAGCTCTGAGGGGACATCGCTGGGGAGCTGTCCCCGCCAGCCAGAGAACCAGCCCAGGGTTGGCAGAATCCACGTCTGAGAGCATTCAGGAAAATCCCAGAGCAGATGGCCACGGCGCGGGCTGAGGGATGCTCTGTCCTTTATTAATCTTTGCAAATTCTCCAGAAATATTTCATTTATTTTGCCGCCCTTGCTGCCAATAACCCTCCACACACCTCAACCTCACAGGGACCATGGAGGAGCCCTCTCTCGTCTCCATTTGGCAACATACATTTGTTTGTGTTCCCTGCTAAATTTATCCAGCTCCAATTAACTGTTCTCTTTAGCATTTTTCTCCGTGTAATTATCTCAACACCAGCAGGCCGTTGTTTTTCTAATAAGAATTTAATTTTGTTAGATATAATCACTTTAGGACATTTTCTTTTTCTGGACCAACGATGCAGAACTTTGTTTGCTTTGGCACAATGAGAGCCCACAGCTTATTTGCTTGGTGGGAGAAAGGAAAATAGAAAGAGCTGTTCTTTCCAAAAAAAATGTTCAGATCTGGTTATAGAGAGGCCAGAACCTGTTTTGACTGAAATATCAGCAACAGTAGTGTTGGATTAATTTCCCACAGGCACAAATAAATTGAAATTGTGGCTCCTTAGGTTCATCACTTGGTCAGGGCTCAGCTGGAGACTCTGTCCCACTCAGGATTCTCTGAGGTACAAGGACAAGGGCAGTGACTTCCCACTGACAGAGGGCTTGGCTCTTGCACCTAGCTCTGGGTGAGAGCCAGCAGCACCCACAGTTTTCCCATCCTTTGTCTTCATTTTTTTTAAGTTTTCCCATCTTTTGTCTTCATTTTTTTAAGTTTTCCCATCTTTTGTCTTCATTTTTTTAAGATTTCCCATCTTTTGTCTTCATTTTTTTAAGTTTTCCCATCTTTTGTCTTCTTTTCTTGCAGTTTTCCCATCTTCTGTCTTCTTTTTTTTTTTGCAGTTTTCCCATCTTTTGCCTTCTTCTTCTTCTTTTTTTATTTTTCTCTTTTGGCATCTTTTTTCCTAGCTGATTTAAAGGAGGGGTGAAATATTACTCAGTGTGAGCGCTCAGTGAGCGTTCTGTGTCTCATCCTGGCCCCAGTGATGATCCAGCATATGCTCTGTACATCATTTTCCATATGCACATGACACCAAACGCTTTGAAGCGTGGGCCACCCCCAGAGCCGGGCTGTTAATAAGGTGGGGGTGGATTTGTCTGTCTGTGATAGCTCGAGAGCTCCTTGCAGGGTAGTGCCTACAGGCTCCCAGCTCCAAATTGTGCTGCAGACCTGGAGACGCTTTAATTCCTCTCCAAGGGCCAGGAATGATCTCCTGCAGCTCAGTAATTCCATTTCTGTAGTGCCCAGCAGGCAAGGGAGGAGCAGGTCAGAGCATCACGGGGCCTGAGGCAGGAGCTGAGCTCTCCAGGGCAGCTTTTCTCCACGGCCGCGGGGTTGAGGAGGTGTTTGGATACAGAAATAATCCCTTGCCAGGACCCACAGCTGGATGGTGCTGCTGTCGGTGAGAGCCAGGGGTTGGAACTGCACAGGTTCCTACCTGGGACCTTCCAGGGCCTGAGGGAAGATGGGAAGAGAGTGCCAGGAGAAGGGAAAGGCTTCCCACTGCCAGAGGGCAGGGATGGGTGGGATTTGGGAGGGAATTCCTGGCTGGGAGGGTGGGCAGGCCCTGGCATAGAGTGCCCAGAGATGCTGGGGCGGCCCCTGGATCCCTGGAAGCGCCCAAAACCAGGCAGGACAGGGCTTGGAGCAGCCTGGGATAGTGGGAGGTGTCCCTGCCATGGCAGGGGTGCAATTAAATGATCTTTAAGGTCCTTTCCCTGTGATTCTGTGATTTCTGCCGTGGCCAANTGATCTTTAAGGTCCCTTCCCAACTCCCTTCCCCGTGATTCCGTGATTTCTGCCGTGGCCAGAAGAGCCATAAGGGCAGAGAAATGATGGATTTCCTCTCTTCAGCCACCTGTAAAATGTTAGCACTTGATTCATTCCTGTGGCAAATGTCCGATAAGGAAAAGGAGAAGTATTATAATAACCTTTGCTTTATGGGAAGAGCTGCAGCTCAGGGAAGGGATTCCTGTGTTTCCCCTTCAGTGGAGAATGTCATTGCAGAGGAGAGGAGGTTTCACATCAGCAGCTCTGCCGTGGCTAACAGGGAAGTGAACATTTGCAAGGAACTTGGCTGATAATAGAGAGAATTAATATTTAATTTGGCCTGGACAGGGTATTAATCATGTGCATGCATTGCATTTTATGTTCATCCATCACACTGCCACGGCAGCACGTATCAGATATTCCTTGTGAGCCCAGGAATCACAGCTCCGGCTGGAAATGAAGCAGAAACACAGAGCATGTCTTTATTCCAGCCCCTGACTAAAACTATCGATAATCTCACAGATATAATTACTTCTCACCCAGTGAATAAATAGCTGTTTAAATGCTCCGGCCACCACATACATCAATTCACCAGCACAAGCTGTGACTTCCAGGCCTTCTGGGGGCACTCCCAGCTGTCTGTCATCCAATTCCTCGGATGGAAACCCTGCTGGGCTCTGGAGAAGTGGGAGCTGCGCCCCCCTGCCTCCCTCCCCATCACACAATCGTCACCCACCCCCCGCTCAGGGCACTTCGTCACCCAAAACTGCGACAGGAGGAGACCAGCTCGACTCGCTGGGCACGGGGGAAGTTCTGGTAGCAGCACCAGCAGAAAAATGAAATAAAATAAAGACTTTTGACATGAAAGTGGAGGAAAATTGCTGCTGAATCACTGGGAGGGAAGAAATATGAGAGCTTAAGGTGTCATTTTTACAGGCATAATTTTTACTCTAATGGCCTTTAATAGCAGGAACAATTCAGTGTAATTCTTTCAGCTGCAGCAGAGAGAGGAGCAGAGAAATGTGATCATTCAAACTGCTGGCAAGAATTGTTTTCCTGCTGTAGTTAATTAGCAGCGTACAGTGGTTCTCCCTTCCTGTTTGCTTAGCCAACTTGTCCAAGGGTAGCTGCTGTCTTGGCTGGTTTTATCCTTTTATTTATTGGATTTCTTCAGGTGCAAAGAACTGGAGTCTCTCGTGACTTGGCTTTGATGCCTTTCAAGTCCAGCACTTTCTGTGGGTGACTTTGAGATCAGAAACAATTCAATAGTTTAAATATATATTTTTTTAATATAGATCCTTTGTGCTGGGAGTCAGAGGAGCACCTCTGATGCCAAGGGAAGCTCCCTCTGTCCCAATAAACATCCCAAAAATTCCTGTTGCAATTCAAAGGTCATTTGCTGGGACAGGGACCAGCCCCAGGGGAGCTGGAGCTCCACGAGAGGAACATTTCACCCACAGGTCTAAAAAAGCAGCTCCTGGCAAATCCTATTTCTTTGGAAGCGCAGCTTTCCAGAGGAACAGGCTGATTATTCATGCACGCAGGAAACCAGAGGAGATCAGAGGAATTATCAAATTGCAGGAGTAGTTGAATGCCTGTTTCAGCGCTTTTCCCCTGTGACATTTTGAATCTTGTTTCAAAGAGACTTTTAAGAAATGTTTTCTTTTGACACTTTGATATTATTTCAAGCCTCTGTGTGGAATATATCATCTGATTTTATCAAAATAAAGCAATTCAGTTGACTCCACATGACTTTAATAAAAAAAAAAAGCCTTAGGAAAAAATGGAAATTCTTATATTTTTGTGCCTGTTTAGGACAAAGCTCTTGGTTCCCACTCAAATCTTGATGAAATAAATGCACATCTCGAGGAGCAGCTCTTTGATACACACACACATGTGCTTGCTAATTTAATTCCTCTAATTCATGGTTCTGCTGACCTCATAAAATTTTTTACAGAGTGTGCTGAAATCCAAAAATCTAAAGAGCCAAAAATATTTTATTGGGAATCTGAGGCTGATTGTCAGGTCAGGACCACTGAAAGTCTGCAATCGGATATTTGCTGACTTGGTCTTCTTAGGAATAAATAATAATTTCAGAGCCAGAGATTTCCAGTTTTAGGTTTGCTACCCCTTCCTGGTGGAGAGATCCACCTGCAGGGGGTGGCACAGGGATCAAACAAACAGAAAATTTGATTTCTTATCCCTTTGAGAAGACATTCTTAGCTCATAACTATTTTAGGAGCAGGGACCTGTTGTACTTGAGATATTTTGAATGGATTTGGAGGAGGGAGGAGAGTTCAGGGCACATCCCCTTGATGGTACAAAAACACCTTTGCCCTGTCCTTGGGAAGGTTAAAGCCCAGCTGGGAAAGAGGTGGATTCCTGGGAAATGGAAAAAACACGCTTCATTTCACCGACATTTTCACAGCTGTGGGAGACTTTGTTAATTTGTGGTAACAGCTTTTGCAGCCTTGTCAAAATCCATCTCCAGCACAGGTAGGAAATTCAGCTAAGGCTGTCAGGGAGGAAAGGACATTCCTTGGAGGGTGGGGACATCCTCAGTGCAGAGGGAGAGCAGGGCTGGGAATGGAATCTCTCCCTTGCCCTGCGACCTCAGACAGCCCACAGCATTTACCGGTGCCTCATCCTCCCTGGCTGGAACGCAGAAAACTCCGACTTTTCCTTGCAAGCCACCGTGAACCCTGTGGAAACACCCCAGGCTCCTGTGCGAGAGGCCCAATGGAAGCAGGCTGCAGACTCTTGTTTTCCCCTCTGGTTTGAAAGGCAGGAGAAGCACCTGGAGAAAGGGCTTTCCACCTCGATTTTCAGGAGGCTTGGATGTCTCCTGTGAGTGTTTCTGCCCCCTTTCTTCCCTGCAGGTACTATGCCATCTGCTGCCAGCCCCTGGTGTACAGGAACAAGATGACGCCGCTGCGCATCGCGGTGATGCTGGGAGGCTGCTGGGTAATCCCAACCTTTATCTCCTTCCTCCCTATCATGCAAGGCTGGAATAGCATCGGCATCATTGATCTGGTGAGTAGCCAAGGAGGCGCCGATCCAATGTATTGGGTGCTGGATGTTCTTTAAAAAGCAATGTTTCAGGGAAAAGGAAAAAGGAGAAATTTCCCGTTCCCGGCGCAGAGGGGCTGCTGGATTTCTGGAGGGGATCTTTAAGGGGGTTGCAGTGGCTCTGTCCTGGAAGGACCGGCACTGGGACAGTGGTGGCCTGGAGGTGGATTTTACCCACATTCACTCTCAGCTCAGTCAGGAATTCTTGGAAAAAAGGCCAAGCCCCAGCTGGCCCCTGACCAACACCTCAGGACTCCTTGGTCCCCTCGACCTTTGCAGCTCTCACTTAAATAAGAGGCAGGATTTTTCTCTTGGTAGAATAAACAGGAGCTTTAGTGCCAGGACAAGGGAATGGCTGCACAGTGCCAGAGGAGAGTTAGATGGGATATTAGGAAAAAATCCTCCCCTGTGAGGGCGGTGAGGCCCTGGCACAGGTTGCCCAGGGAGATTGTGGATGTATCCCAGTGCCCCAGGATGGCTTGGAGCAACCTGGTCTAGTGGAAGGTGTCCCTGCCTATGACAGGGGTGACATGAGATGGTCTTTAAGGTCCCTCCAAAGCCGACCCGTTCTCTGATTCTCCCGTTCCCACTTCCTCCTTCCTTCCGCGCCTCACCCTCCCCTCGGCACCCCAGATCCAGCAGAGGCAGTTCAACAAGGCCTCCAACTCCACCTACTGCATCTTCATGGTGAACAAGCCCTACGCCATCACCTGCTCCGTGGTGGCCTTCTACATCCCCTTCCTGCTGATGGTGCTGGCCTACCACCGCATCTACGTGACGGCGCGGGCGCACGCGCGGCAGATCCGGCTGCTGCAGCGCGCGGGGAACCCGCAGGAGCCCCGGCAGCACCCGCAGGAGCCCCGGCAGCACCCGCAG
>WBMY01007063.1:43325-63254 GCA_013397315.1 Donacobius atricapilla | reverse complement strand
GGGGAGGAAGCAACCCTGAGGATGCTCGGACAGGCTGGGTGTGCAGGGAACAGCTCTGTGCAGTTTCTCCAGAGGTGTGCCCAGGAGGGAGCTGGGAGAATGCAGAAGTTGTGTGTCACTTTTGGCATCATTTGGTGTGAAGGGAACACCTTGACCCTGCGGATGCTGCCTGCTGCGTCTTCTTCAGGAAAGGGACCAAAAGTTTCTGCGAAGGGGGAAGTTGTGCCGGGGGATTTTACAGCTGCTTGTTGTCCCCTGGCAGGGAGAGCAGCAGCAAGAGGGACAGACCTTGTGCTGAACTCAGCTATGGCAAAAATTAGCACAATAATGAAATGTAAATAATGGGGATTTCTGGGTGTTCAGGCTTCTGCGCAACACCAGACTGAAAAAAGCCAAAGTCATCTGAAAAAATGCTGTGCTCCCCTTGAAACAGATTGTTTGCATTTCTTCTGTCATGAGTAGATTTTACTCAACACAAACCAACAAACTCCTGCCTGCATGAATCATTGAACTCTTGTACAGCACAAGTGGATGGGGAGCCAGGTCAGCATTGCTGCAATTCCTGGATGAAAGAAGTTGTGAATTTTTTGCCACAGCAAAGACGACTTTGGGTGAAATATATTTGAGCAATGATCAGAGCAGACAAACTCGGGAACGTCTGGGTCAGGGAGATCGCTCTGGTGTGTTCCCATTTCCTCTCAGAAATGCTCAGAGCACTGCACCAGTCTCTTCAGGGAAAGCTCTGGTGAGAGGTTTATTTACCACTCATTTTCCAGCACTGAGAGGTCTTCTCCAAATGTCAATTGGATTTCTCCAAAGGAAAACACATCCTGATTTTTTCTCTTGAAAGAGCCAAGAGAAACAAAGTGGGAAAAAACAGAAAGAAGCACCTTGGGGGGTTGGAAACACAGTGAGCCCCAGTGGCCCCTGCTGCCACTGGAACAGGAGTGCAGCAACTCAGGGCTCCAGTTCTTAGAGGTTTAACAGCTCCACAGATCCTTTGGAATAAAAATAAATCCCTGCTGGTTGTAGGAAAGAGGTCAGAGCTGCTGCAGAGCAAAAGGATGAGTGATCACAGAATCCTGGAACCATAGAATGGTTTGTGTGGGTGTTTGAATGGCTCGTGGTGGTTTTTTTGAACGGTTTGAGATGATTTTTGAATGGTTTGGGATGGTTTTTTGGATGGTTTGTGATATTTTTTGAATGGTTTGTGGTGGTTTTTTGAACAGTTTGAGATGTTTTTTGAATGGTTTGTGGTGGTTTTTTGAATGGTTTGAGATGTTTTTTGAATGGTTTGGGATGCTTTTTGGATGGTTTGTGGTGGTTTTTTGAACGGTTTGAGATCCTTTTTGGATGGTTTGTGGTGGTTTTTTGGATGGTTTGTGGTATTTTTTGGATGGTTTGTGGTGGTTTTTTGAACGGTTTGAGATGTTTTTTGAATGGTTTGTGGTGGTTTTTTGAATGGTTTGGGATGTTTTTTGAATGGTTTGGGATGCTTTTTGGATGGTTTGTGGTGGTTTTTTGAACGGTTTGAGATGATTTTTGAATGGTTTGGGATGGTTTTTTGGATGGTTTGTGATATTTTTTGAATGGTTTGTGGTGGTCTTTTGAACGGTTTGAGATGTTTTTTGAATGGTTTGTGCTGGTTTTTTGAACGGTTTGAGATGCTTTTTGAATGGTTTGGGATGGTTTTTTGAACGGTTTGAGATGCTTTTTGAATGGTTTGGGATGGTTTTTTGGATGGTTTGTGATGTTTTTTGAATGGTTTGAGGTATTTTTGAACGGTCTGTGATGGGTGGCTCTCAGCCAGGACTCCCCCACAGCACAGGGTGGTCCTGGGGGTGGAGCAGTGATCCCATCCCACCTGTGAGGGGGGGATTTCAAGGGCTGCAGCTGTGGCTCAGCTCAGGAGAGGCCGAGGTGGTTCCTCAGAGCTGTTCCTGCAGGTCTCTCACAGATAAAACATCTCCTCCTGTTCTTCTCCTCCTCGCCCCTTACCCTTCCCTGGGCACGATGAAGGGACCACGGAGCTTCCCAAGGCAGAGAAACACCCTCAGTGCCGGGGCTTGGGAAGGGTTAAAACTCCTGCCTGCCTGGGAACGATCCCGCAAGAGGAATCAGAGCTCTGGCACGTTCTGTCTCCTTCGCCGCGGGTTCATGAAGCCCAAGGGGATAATTTTGCCTTGCTCTGCCCTTCCCTGCATGCCCCAGCACTCCCTGTTTCACGCTGGATTTGCCCTGCCCATTTTGGGAGGTATTTTGGAGGCAAGCGTGGAGTTTTTGTGCTGGTGGCGCCTGCAGAGCTTTGGGGTCTGTGTTGTCCCTTCTCCAGTCGTTCCTTTATTTATGGCATTAAGAGAGAAGATTTTTTTCTCCCTTGCCAAGGTGCTGATAAAGCAAGCTCCAACTAAATTTTTTTTTTTTTTTTTGGAAATTCGTGAGCAAAAGCTTGAAAAACACAGCAAATGATGAGCATTTAAAAATGGTGATTTCAGTGATATTTCATTTGTTTTGCCCCGGGCAGGGCAGCCAGAGGTTGCTCAAGATGTGTTTTCCACTCCAGAGGTTTCAGTTCAGGGATCAGCTCCCTGTGCCAGCAGAAGTGGCTCCAGACCAAGCCCAAGCTGAGGGGATCTGATTGCTGTCTGGAAGTGCTAATATTGTTATATAGGCAAGAGGTAATTTGGTTTTCACCTAAATTTCATTAGCTGCCAACCTGCAAAGGGATTCTCTAAAAACATGGGGGATGATTAGACTCAACAACAACTAAAAAAAAAAAAGAGTTTTGTCATTTCTTGAAGGAGCTTTCTTAATTTTTTAACGAAGCTTTGCCAGTATTTACAACCAAACTTCTGTTCCAACTTCCCTGGCGTGGTTTTGCAGCTTGGCATCAGTGCCAATTGTGCTGAGTGAAATCAAGGTATTTATCTTATTTCCCACAAAGGAGAGAGGGGATCAGAGTTTTAAAATACCACGGTTTCCTCCAATTTTTGAAAGGGGCTCTCTTTCAATATGCCTGGATGTTGGGAAAAGAGATTACAGTGAAGCTAAACCCCTTTTTGTTATTTGGCCTAGCACAAGGTTCAGGATCAGAAGTTCTGCATCAGTTTGTGTCTGGGGATGGAGCTGAGGCCCTGCAGGGCACCTTGAGCTCGGCATGACNTCTCACAGATAAAACATCTCCTCCTGTTCTTCTCCTCCTCGCCCCTTACCCTTCCCTGGGCACGATGAAGGGACCACGGAGCTTCCCAAGGCAGAGCAACACCCTCAGTGCCGGGGCTTGGGAAGGGTTAAAACTCCTGCCTGCCTGGGAACGATCCCGCAAGAGGAATCAGAGCTCTGGCACGTTCTGTCTCCTTCGCCGCGGGTTCATGAAGCCCAAGGGGATAATTTTGCCTTGCTCTGCCCTTCCCTGCATGCCCCAGCACTCCCTGTTTCACGCTGGATTTGCCCTGCCCATTTTGGGAGGTATTTTGGAGGCAAGCGTGGAGTTTTTGTGCTGGTGGCGCCTGCAGAGCTTTGGGGTCTGTGTTGTCCCTTCTCCAGTCGTTCCTTTATTTATGGCATTAAGAGAGAAGATTTTTTTCTCCCTTGCCAAGGTGCTGATAAAGCAAGCTCCAACTAAATTTTTTTTTTTTTTTTTGGAAATTCGTGAGCAAAAGCTTGAAAAACACAGCAAATGATGAGCATTTAAAAATGGTGATTTCAGTGATATTTCATTTGTTTTGCCCCGGGCAGGGCAGCCAGAGGTTGCTCAAGATGTGTTTTCCACTCCAGAGGTTTCAGTTCAGGGATCAGCTCCCTGTGCCAGCAGAAGTGGCTCCAGACCAAGCCCAAGCTGAGGGGATCTGATTGCTGTCTGGAAGTGCTAATATTGTTATATAGGCAAGAGGTAATTTGGTTTTCACCTAAATTTCATTAGCTGCCAACCTGCAAAGGGATTCTCTAAAAACATGGGGGATGATTAGACTCAGCAACAACTAAAAAAAAAAAGAGTTTTGTCATTTCTTGAAGGAGCTTTCTTAATTTTTTAACGAAGCTTTGCCAGTATTTACAACCAAACTTCTGTTCCAACTTCCCTGGCGTGGTTTTGCAGCTTGGCATCAGTGCCAATTGTGCTGAGTGAAATCAAGGTATTTATCTTATTTCCCACAAAGGAGAGAGGGGATCAGAGTTTTAAAATACCACGGTTTCCTCCAATTTTTGAAAGGGGCTCTCTTTCAATATGCCTGGATGTTGGGAAAAGAGATTACAGTGAAGCTAAACCCCTTTTTGTTATTTGGCCTAGCACAAGGTTCAGGATCAGAAGTCCTGCATCAGTTTGTGTCTGGGCTTGGAGCTGAGGCCCTGCAGGGCACCTTGAGCTCGGCATGACTGAAATGTAATTCATCTTTGGCCGCTCTCAGTGGCACCACTTGTGCTGCGGGTGATGGAGTTTCCCAAAGCACAACCCGTGCAATTGATAGTCACCAAAAATTGATAGTTAATGAAGTAATGAAGTTGCGTCGTGGTGGGGCAGGATCTTCCAGCTGGAATTAGGGATCTGCCCAGAGCAGAGCCCACATTCCCTGCGGCTGGAATGCCCGACAGCTCCTCCCGGCACACAAAGCCCGGGCCTGGGGGGAACTTCCCACTTAAATAACGGAGTGCAGTTCAACAAGGACTGCATCTCGATAAACACAGGCACCCTCATCCTGCAGGACGTGCTGGATCCAGCTCCCAGTCCTCTGCCAGTCTCTCCACTCATTCCAGAGATCCAAAACAGGATTTCAAACTAAATTTGGTACCTGAATAAACTCTGTTACAGATAGAAATTTGCTCTCCACCTACTTGCCTTCTGTTTCAACTGACCTTTGAATGTGTTGGGCTGGTTCTCTCCTCTCCAGAGATTAATTTGGTTTATCAGCAAAGCGTTTTCAGACAATGCAAATCAGCATGTGAAAAAGAGCTCCACATGCCTTGGGGTTAGAAATTCTATAGAAAACTCAGCAATTATTGTCATGTTCTGTTCTTCCTCGGGGCAGCAGTATCTCCAACTCAGAGCTAATTGTGTAAGTGCATTTTAATTTTAGGTTCACTTCTTTGTTCTTCCTTTCAATAATTCTCTTCCTTGCTGGTTGCCAGAGAAGTTATTTAAGCATTGTATGCACCACCCCATTGTAAACCCACAATGTGGAAAACCTTCCCTGTTGCTGCGATAAAATTGCTTTTAAGGCTTTTGGAGTGGCTGTGGGAGAGAAAACCTTGTTATTCCCAGGGTGTTTTGGCCAGAAATTTGGTATTTCCAGGAAGGTGTCCGGGACTTTCAGCACATCGGTTGTGATTTGATTGGTTTTTAACAATTTGCCATTTTTGGGGTGCTCCCCATTGCCCGCGGTGTTCACCCACCTGTGATCCCAGCCCTTGGGCAGCTCTGAGCAGCTTTCCTCCTTCAGCTTTCCGTTTCAAAACAGAAAAATGGCATTTGGAGGGTTTGGTTCGATTTGTTTGGCAGAGCAAAGGCGATCCTCGCCACCATCTGCTGCTCAGCGCATCTTCAGTGGGTGACCCGGCCTGGGAACGGGTGCAGAGCCAGGCTCGGTTTGGGTTTGCCCCCAGCAAAGCCGCACTTCATCTGTGGAAATGTGGGAATGACACCCTGCCCTGCAAATATTCCATCCCTATTAAATCCCGCTGATTAAGGCTGCTCCTGCATGAGCTGATGATTTCCATCCTCACTCCTGCATTAACCTTCCTGTTCTGCGGCCACGACAGACCATCCCAGCCACCCCAGAGGAGAGCATTTTAAAATGCAGGTAACCAGAGCGAAGAGGCAGTTTGGGAACTCCCCAGGGACTCCTACCCGCGGCTGCCCTTAAATTGGCTTGCAGAAGGCACAGACACATTCCCGGCACGGGTTTGAAACGGGGTCTGCACGGGAGCCTTGCTGAGGCTCCTCCAGAATTGCTGCTTCCCCTCCGAGCAGGCAGAATTCCCATCTGGCTTCATCCAGCCTCGCCTGGCAGCGATTTCAAAGTCAGGAGTGTGGATTGTGTCTGCCACTGGCGCTGACAGGCTTTCAGAGAGCTCCCTGAAGGGTTGTTAATGAGGCTGTTAATTTGTGTCACTCCGCTGAGCCATCAAAGCACTTCAGGAACTGCGGAGCACGCGGCACTAAAGAGCTTTTTGCTTTATCTGTCGGAGTGTTTGTGTTGTCATGGAATCGCTGAGGCTGGAAAATCCCTCCAGGACTGAATCCAGGCTGTGCCCAATGCCCACCTTGTCCCCGGCCCGGAGCTCTGAGTGCCACCTCCAGGAATTCCTTGGGCACCTCCAGGGATGGGCACTCCAAACCTCCCCGGGCAGCCCTTCCATGGTTTTTTTTTTAATACTTTGTCTTGATATCATGTCACAGCCCAAACGATGTGACATCCACACAGGAGCGTTTTCCTGCTCTGAAATCCTCTTCTCGACCAAAATGAAGCCTAAAAATTCCTTTAAGCTCCATGTTTTCCAAGCTCGGAGTCCTGGCAGTGCTTTTTCCGCCACTTCTGGAAAATCACATAAACAACAGTTTAAGCGCAATGCACGGCAATATTTTGTGGAGATTTATTTAAGAATTGAAGGAAACAATACGGATTTGTCCCTTTGCAAAGCTACATGAAACTGAGCAGAGACAAACTCGAGTACAAAAGAAAAGAGAAATCAAGAAACTGGTCATGCCTCTTATTAATGTTATCTCCGAGTAACTTTATCACTGATTGATCTGTCAGCGCGCAGGCACAGCCCCAGTTTCCCCTGATATATTAAAGGCACATTAATGCATTCCGGGAGATTCATGCCCCGTGCTGCTGCGGTGACAGGCTTTTATAGCCCCGCAGTTGGTATTTATTAGCACAGAAAACACTTCATAACACTCGGATCCAACGTTTGAGGCGAGAGCTGCACAAAGCAACTGCTCCACGGGCAGGAACGCAATTAGGAGTGACGCTTCCACAAGCGCTGCCAGGAGATCCGCAAAGAGCTGCGGCTCTGGGGCCGAAAGTGGGGAAGGTGGGAATGTTTTATCCAGCAGGAATGTCCCATCCACCTCCTGCAGCCCCCTGGGCATCCCTGGAAATCCATCCCGCTGCTCAGCCTCTGTGGGAGGGAGGAGAACCAGGCACTGCTCCTGGGACAGGGCAGGGCTGAGCTGTGCCAGGGCAGGTTTGGGTTGGATTTTGGGAAAGGTTCTTCCCCCAGAGGGTGCTGGCACTGCCCAGGCTCCCCAGGGAATGGGCACGGCCCCGGAGCTCCGGGAGAGCTTGGACAGCGCTGCCAGGGATGCCCAGGGCGGGATTTGGGGGCTGCGCTGGGCTGGATGATCCTGTGGGAACTCGGGATATTCCATGGTTCTGTTCTGTGAGAGAACCCCATAAAACACCAGCTCACAGAACCCGGGGAAATGAGTGATGCACTTCATTGACAAACCAATTCTTCTGTTTTTGCAAGGCTCTTTGTCCTTGATAAATTTTAAAACAAGCCCATAAAATCCTTTAAAATGAGCTGCAAGCTAAATTAATTTCCTTAAAACCCTCTTTCCCCCTATGCTTGGCTTCACGTGTGTTCGCCTGGGAAGATTTGGCTGTAAAATTTTGTCTGCTCAGCTTGGAATTCTTCTTGTCCCATTATTAATGGTTGGGCAGCACAGGCTGCTGGGCTCTCCTGGGGTTCCCTGCCCTTCTCTCCTCCCTCACGGGCACTCTGTTTGCAGGCACAGGGCTTCCAAGCTCCTGTTTCAAACTCTGCCAAATAAGGGACTATTCTGCATTATCCTCTCGTGACATAAGGAAAGCTGTTTAACTCTGAGGAATTGCCTGAAATTTGATTTCTTCCCATCCAGGACTGCTGGTTTATAGGAGAATTTTCTCTTCATGTGCACTGTTTCAGGGTCCTTGCTGCAGCAAGTTGGTTTTCTCTCTTTTCAGAAAAAAAAGTGCAGGATGAGGGAGGGGTTACAGCTGCTCAGTGTTTTAGGAACCCCTGGAATTCCCTGTCACACTCCAGGGGATTGGTGAGAGACCAGCAGCACCTCGTTCCCAGCCCACAGAGGGGGATTTTGAAGCTCATCCTTGCAGCCAGGCATAGTTCCAGCTTTGGTAAAGATTAAGTGGTAACTGCACTGCAGACTAAGTCAGGGAGCTCAGCTATTGCTCTCCCATCTGTACTTAAAAACTCAACCCAGCATTTCCAGCACACTGGAGCTCTCAAAAGACTCCAGGATGACCAGCCAGGGATCCCTAGCAGCTCTGCATTGCCTCCATAAATCAGATTTTTTAGCAGTGAGCGTGGCTGCTAAAATCACGGGGACAAATTAAGTGGCCGAGGTACAACTGCCTGGACTTTGGTTCAAGAGCCAGGTCCGGCTTCCTCCAGAGAGGATCCTCAGTCAGACCAAAGGGATGCTGGCACTCCTGGAATGAGCAGGAGGAAGGCAATTCCACCTCCCAGATCCCCTCCAGAGCAATGCTGGAGAGATTTTGGAAAACAGGCAGAGAATTCCTGCTTAAAACCCTGTGAGGAGACAGGAAAAGGATTTTCTTGAAAAGCAGAATGATTCCCAGAATGGTTCATGGAAAAAACAAGGACTGCAGCTGATGGCTCCGCTGGTTCTAACACTCAAAGTCAGGCTCCTTGCAGCGGGAGGTTTGGGAATGTCGCTCTGATGCCATTGACTGCTCAGTGTTTGATGTGGGGCTGTTCCCCGATTAACCAGCGCTGTGTTTTTTCCTTTTCCCCCCTCCACTCCCTCACTGTGTCTGTCTTTGCTCCTTCCTGCTCTAAAGTGGCTGTTCCTCTGTCTCCAAGCTCCTCCTGCTCCTCTGCAGCAGACCAGCTCCTGTCTAGCCATGACCATGCTCTGTAAGTGCTTTCTTTTATTACTGCAGCTCTGTCTGTTCACTGTTTATTGCCACCCACTTTAAACCCTCCTTCATTTATAGATTATTTATGTATATTAGTGGGGTGGAGGCAGCAGCCCCAGGGGAATCGGGGACGTTGGGAGCGGGCTCCTGGCTGCAGGAGACTCTGGATAACGGGAATTTCCCTTTTGGGATGGTTGTTCTCACTCCAGGGACCAGGGCACAGCACTTCAGGGTCTCCCAGTGGGCAGCACACAGAGAAAAGCAGGATACAGAGAGTGGGTTTGGGTATTAGGAAAAATCCTTCCCCGGGAGGGTGGGGAGACCCCAGATCCCTGGAATTTTCCAAGGCCAGGTTGGACCTGTCTGAAGTGGGTTAAACCTGGCAGCTCAGAGGCTCCCCCTTCCCCCAGAGGTCCCAGCTGGGTTCCTGCCACCGTGGGGATGCTCCAGGGCCAGGCATTTCCAGACATGCAGCTCCAGAAAAGTGGAACAAGGGTGGAATTGCCTTCCTCCTCAAAGTGTTTTTTGGAACGAGGGCGGGGGAAAGGAGCAGGGCTCATCCCAGGCCTGAGCAAATGCTGGTGGTCACAGTGGCGGCCTCCCTGTGTGGGATGACGAGTCACAGGGGCCGACAGGACACAGGGAATGCGTCTCTCCCTTCAGTGCCACACCCCCGCAGCATCCCCAGGCGCCATCCCGTCACCTGCAGCCCCAAATCCTGGGCAGACCGAGCAGCTCCCACCAAACCCGCAATTATCCCGACAGGTTTGTGGCAGGCAGGGGGTCCCCTCTCCTTTTTCCCTTTCAGTGCTTTTGTTTATTCCTCATTAGGCGCCCAGATTGCAGGGAGGCAGCAGATTTCAGCAGTTGCTTCGTGCCAGCAGAGTTGAGGGCAGTTTCTGCTCCCTCCATGTGGAATTTTCCCCGGCCAGGTTCCCTGGGAGGGCTGGGCACGCAGGAGGCAGAGCTGTGCCCAGGCTGAAATCTGGGGCTGCTCTGCAGAGCCTCCAGCCCCTGAGGGAGAGCTGGCACCGTCCCTCCCTGTGCTGGAGGAAACAATCACAGAATGGGTTGGGTTGGAAGGGACCTGGGCCACCCCCTGCCACGGGCACCTTCCACTTCCCAGGTTATTCCCAGCCCTGTCCAGCCTGGCCTGGGACACTCCAGGATTCATTTTGGGATCTAAGGCTTCACTGAGCACTCAAAGGTCTCAGTTCCAGCTGTCCCTGGCTGTCATTCCTTCAGTCCTTTGTGTCAGGTGTCTGTGAAATGTCCTCGTGTGAGCGTTTCTGTCTGCTCTCATCCCTCCGGGAACACCCCTGTGTCCATCCCTTTACTGTGATCCATCCTGGCTGCGATTTTCCCAAAAAGCTCCACTGGAGAGAGGCTGCAAATGTGACCTGCCGGGTGTGCTGCTCTCTCTCCTCCCCGGTGGGGTTGTTGCCTCTGCCTGGAACAATCCAAGCTGAGCTGCTGCCAAACCCTGTGACCCTTGGACATAACGCCTCTCCCCTCCTTCTGCTGGGCACAGAGAGGAAAATCTTCATTTTTCCATCATACCTATGCAAAGCAGTTACAAAACCTTACCCATCTGCTCTGGTAGGATTTTACACTTCCCTGGTCAAAGTGACAAATACCTTCCTCAAGGTCAGGACAGCAGCAAGAGTAGCTCAGATTCAGAAAGCAACAAGGAGCAAGGACAAAAAAAACCCCTAAAATGCTCTGGAAAAAGCTGCCCTGGGCCAATTTTCCCTGGTCTAGAGACAGAACTGGGGTGATAAAACTGTGTCTGGTTCTTCTGCTTCTCTTTTTGTCCTTGTTTATGTCCCCCAGTTGATTTTGTCTCAGTTGTTATTGATGAGATCCTCGGTGAGGCTGCAGAAAAGTTATTGGAGATTGTGCTGGGGGTTTTTTTGAGACTTAGAAGCACTGAGAGAGAAATTGTCAGTGCCTATTGCAGCAACACAGCCGATTAAAACACCTCAGGCATCAGAAAAAGTGTTTTCAACTTGTAACTCAAACCTTTCCCCACAATCATCCTTGGAGGCTGCAGGATGTGCCTGGAAGGAGAAGGAAAAGCTCCTTCTTGTCTTTTTCCTACACTAACAACTTCTCGGTGTGGTAAGGATGATCCCTGGCGGGAGTTGTGGCTGCAGTGGTACAAGAGATGTCTTGAGAGATGGTTCAGCAGCAGAAACCTGGGGCTGCCCAGTTTTCCAAAGCATAAATCCTTCAGCTTGGAGGAATGCTGTCAAAGAACCAATGGAAACAGCCAGCCTGGAACGGGCTTCCCGCTGGAAAGGCAATAAGGATGATCAGTGCTTCGTTAGCAGCATGACTCCAGGATTAATTGCGAAGTGGATTGGTGGCAGCTTGCTGCGCCCTGCGGATTCCACGTGCTTTCCTGCAGCAGAAATGAACTCCAGGGCCGGGCAGCATTTCTGGCTTGGATCCAGAGGAAAGGAGAGAAAACCTGCCGTGGGGGGAATCAGGAGAGAGAGGGAGGCTTTCCTTTTTTTTCCAGTGAAACCCCAGAGGAGTAAAAGAGGAAACAGGCACACGTGTGTGGGCTCTGTGTTCCAGGGCCACATTCCAGCAGCAGGAGACTGGAGCCTGCACCTCCAAAGGCTTCTCCAGACACCCTCACTGGGACCTTTTCCTTAAGATTCCGGGGATTTCTGAGCTGAAGCTGCTCCTCCACCCTCACTCCTTCCACGCAGGGCCGCTGGAGCACGAGGAGGAGCAGGGAGGGGACGGAGCCGCCGCCGTGGTGCCGATGGCAGCGCCATTTCCAGAGCTATCAACAGTCTGATTGTCATAGCTCTTGGAATGGTTCTGCCATAAGCACTGGACTGCCAGCAGCCGTGCCGGGGAGGGCCTGGCCCACCTGGAGTTGCCCTCCACTGGGACGAAGCCAGCTCCTGAAGGATGGATGAAAGCTGGCCCTCAGAACTTGGGTCTCCAACAATCACCACACTCTCCTAACCCACAAGTCCCTGATGCATCCCGACCTCCCTGCTTGGGCCGAGAAGAAGCAGAAAGTTCATGGAAACGTTGGAAGAACACCTGTCAGGCTCTGTGTGTCTGTCTTTGGGAAGATTTGTGCTTTCACAGCGAGTTTGGGTGTTGGAGGAACACCGGTCAGGCTCTGCGTGTCTGTCTTTGGGAAGATTTGTGCTTTCGCAGTCAGTTTGGGTGAGTGGGAGCAACGTGCTCATCCCAAGAACCCATCCTTGGGGTTGTGCGACTCCCGTGCTGCCCTGCAGTTGCGTTCCTGAAGGAACCACAGCTAGAGAGAAGATCCTGGTGACAAAATCATCACAAGTGGAGCTGTCAAGCAGGACAGGAGCATCGGGAGCACCTGGATCTCCGTGGTCACCGGCCAGTCCCTGCCTTTGCTCCCCGTTCTCCTTGCTCCAAGAGATTTCCTGCAATGTTCCGTGTTTTGCCCTCCCAGCTTCTCTTTGGCAAAGAGGAGGAGGCCCAGCAGCTGCCAGGAAATCGGTGTGGATGTGCCAAGGTCCCCGGCAGGGGCTTGGGAAGGGAATGCCCTGGCAAACAGGGAGATCCTTTCCTGCTGGAATTCCCATTCCGTGGGCAGCTGATCCCTTCGGGGGGTGGCTCAGACGTGGGGATGCACAGGCGGTAAAGCTTTTGGGACAAGAACAAGCTCTGTCACCTCTTGACAAATCCCTGGTCTCTCCATCTCCCATGAGCCTGATTCCTGCTCCAGGAGATCTGGGAGCAGGAATCGGATCCTGCTCCAGGGATCCAAGAGCCCCAGCAAGGGGAAGTGTGTTCCAGGCTCGAGGTGTGCAGTATCAGGGAAAGATTCTGGTCACTGAAGAGTCCAGGCATTCGTGACAAACCCAGTTTACTTGGCCAGCCCTCTGGAGACATTCTAAGAAGTAATTAATTCTTTCAGTTTGGGGCTCAAAGTCTTGTGCAAAACGTCCCATCAAGCAGAGACCATTACATGGCGTGTTAGTGTAATTAAAGAGAGAATGGAGCTCCAGAGATGCCCACAACACTTAATTAAGATTAATTAAGCAGCATGAATTACAGCTGGAGAGGATGAGAGGGAGCTATTCAGAACTGGTTCTGCGAAGGGGTGGGATGCTGGGGTCATGAATTGTTTTTCAGAGGCAGCTTCCCCAGCCAAGTTGATTCAAAGGGGTTGGGTTTTAGCCCCTGGCAGGGCCCCGTTCTCCTGGCCAAACACAGGGATGCCCTGCTCCCGGGAGGAGGGGAGGCCTGGATTGCTGGAGGCTCAGCAGCACAGATAGAGCTCTGCCAAAATAAACCGAGATTTCCTTCACTCCCTCTCTGAGGCAGCAGCGTGATCTCTGTTCCTTGGAATCAGAGAATCCCAGAATGGTTTGGGTTGAAAGGGACCTTAAACTTCATCCAGTTCCAACCCCAAACCGCCTCCCACCATCCCAGGCTGCTCCCAGCCCTGTCCAGCCTGGCCTTGGACATTTCCAGGGATCCAGGGGCAGCCACAGCTGCTCTGGGCTCCCTGTGCCAGGACCTGCCGCCCCTCCCAGCCAGGACATCCTCCCCAACATCCACCCTAAACCTCCTCTCGGTCTGAAGCCATTTGCTCAATTACTGGGCAAAGCACATCTTTGTTTGCCTCAACATAACACAAAGAACCGCGGTACAAAATTGAATTTATTTTGTGAGACCATTTATTGCTGTAGGAGAGCCCAAACTTTAGTCAGTTACATTGGAGACTTGATGGGTGAAAAGCAATTTTCTGTTCCATTTGCCACATGTATCACCGCTTTGCTTTTCCTCGGGAAAGAACAAACATAAATCTGAGCAGATTTTATTTACCAAAGCAGGGACTAGGGCAGAGATTTATGGACTGTGTCATCTCCTCTGGAGCAGAAAATAGGCAGGCCCGGGGGCAACCAAGGGATGGCACAACCTTCAGAAGTTTGAACTTGTTTGTTTGCTCCGCACAGCAGATTTGATGGCAATGTATGAAATAATGGGCAGGTAGGGTTGTGCAGGTGGCCCTGAAAGACACTCAGATCTGCAGAAAAGTCAGAAGAAAGCACAAAATGACAGAAATAACCTCATGTTAACAGCAGGGATATGGAAAGAAAGGGTTTACACACACAGGTATTCTGATGGCCTCGGTTACCTCCTCCTGTGCCCAAAATCAATCCATTGATCAGTGGAGCTCTTCATGTCATGTCCCAGTCTACAGGGAGTTTCTCCAAGGAATGATCTCAAAAGGAGCTGCTGAGAGCTGGTTTTACTCTGAGTTAAAAAAACAAAACAAACAAACCCATCAGAGAATAAATAAATATCTGCTTGATTATGGCCCCTTATTTTTTGGGTTCCCCTCACCCTCCCCACAAAAAGCTGTGCCTTATATTCAGTTTTCTGCCTCTCCTAACCCTGGGCACAGCCCATTCAAATGTTGAGCTTGGCATTTTTCTTTGAGGCACCTTCAGGAGGTTTGAGGCTCTGCTCATTAGGATGCTCAGAGGAAAATAATAATAATTAAAAAAAAAAAAAAAAAGGTTTTCCTCAGGTCTTTGTTCCCAGAGAAGTTCAGAGGGTCCCTGAAACCCCAGAGGGAGCAGGGCCTGGCAGCACCTGCCCAGATCCTCGGGGGCAGATGCCCAGGAACAACTCCTGGAGGTGGCACAGCAGCTCCAGCCCAGGAGGAGCGGGCACAGAGTGGCAGAAATTGGGGACTGAGCAGCCTCTGAGTCACAACAAAAAGCAGCAGCAGCTCCTGCCCCCCCTCCTGAGCAGGATCTGACCCTGCTGGCAGGGACGGGGATGAGCAAGGGGAGCATCATCCTTCCTGAGGAACAGGGGAAGGAACAGAGCCGCAGGCAATATGTGCTCCTTGGCTTGGAGCCCCTGAAGGAGCCGAAAACGGGGGGAAGGCGCCCAGCAGAGCGAGGCAGGGAGTGAATTGTGCTGGAGGGTGAGCACGGCGGCTCTGCAATCCCAGCCTGCACCCATCGGACCGAGGCTTCTGAGGGAGAAGCCGGAGATTTTATTCAATTTATATGACACTGCACCCGCTGCCAGTGTCCCCATCTGTGGTGTGACATTTATTCCTGAGAAAAGGCTCACACTAAAGATGAGGGGCGGGGAGCGCAGCTCGCAGTTAATTAATATTGTTCACGATGCCACGGATGAAACTTTGCAAATCCGCACCCAGCGGGCTGCAAGGGAGAAAGTCCAAAACCAGGAATGCGCTACTTTAATCGCATCAGAGAAATATTAATTGGAAAATCTGGATAAAGAAGGGAAGGGGAGAAGAAACTCACACTGAACACAGCACGGTGGAACCCGGTGTTTGCTCTCTCAGCAGGATGGAGACCTGAGGAAAGGCAGCCAAATAAATTAAAGTTGATAAGATTTACTTAGCTTAACCTGCAACAGTTCCTAGTTGAGGTGTTAAAGGCATCACAAGGCTATTTATTATTAATTCTAAGTGGGGTTTTTCCGTATTAAATCTAACAGGTTTTAAATTGACTATTATTTAACTGGTATTTCGTTATTTAATTTTTATGCCATTACTTCATTACAAGAAAATACAAATTTCAGCCCTTAAATTAGATACTTTAGGGTAAGCACAGCTTCCCCGCACCAGCCTGGGGCTGTGCAGAAGTTCCCAGGATGCCAAACTGTGATTTTTTTCATGGACAAAAGGCAGGAGGGGCTGGATGAGCCATTCCCTGCGGAGCAGAACTCTTCCCCCAGCCTGGAGGGTGGGAGGAAGACCCAGCTGCTATGAGGGAGTTGGTGGCATTTGCTCCTGAGAAAGGAACCCAAAGGAGGTACAGGAACAACGCGCTCATGCCAGGCTTTTGTTATCAAACGCGTGACGCCTGGGAGAAAATCTGCTTTTGACACCTAAAAACCACAAAGCTCTGGTGTTCACACACAAAGGAGGGAAGGAGGGGGAGGTTTTTTCGCCAGATTTCAGCGAGCTGTAATTCCATTTTCCACTGGATATTTCAGTGGGGAAAAGCCACCCGTTCCCAGAGGGAGAGGGTTGGGAAATATTGGAAGGGAGGTTTGGGTGCCCATGCCTGGAGTGTCCCAAAGGGCTGGAGGTGGCACTCAGAGCTCGGGGCTGGGGCCAGGGTGGGCATCGGGCACAGCTTGGGCTGGGAGGGCTTTTCCAACCCGACATTCTGGGATTCTCCCACTGCGGCACATTTGAAACCCGACAAACTCCACTGAACAGCTCCAGCTTCTGCCACTGCTTCACTCCACAGCTTTAACAAATGTAGGTTTCCCCCTCTCCGCTGATAAAAGATTTAATTATGCCCGTGGTGAGACCTCCGTTAAAAAAAAAAAAAATCATCGTTATCTTCCGTTTGAATATTATTAATTGATCCTGCTTGTGTTTCATTAATTGAAACACTTAAACCCAGCAGCCCATCCTGAGCCAGCCCATCTGGGGGTGGTTGTGAGCTGCTCTTAATGGCCCGCTCGGTGTTTCTGATGCGTCTGAGCACTTCCAAGTGCTCTCCTCATTATCAGATTGGGGGCTCTTATGAGTGTTGCATTAATTACGGTGCAAAAACAGAACTGGAGGCCAAAATCTGGAGCTAATTAGAGCCCATAATGGAGAGCCAAGCTTCACATTAACGAGAGAGAAATGGAAAAAGGGAGCTAATGGGAGAAAAAGGGGAAAGGGCTCCTCTTCCCCACATGCCCCTGATGGCTTCTCCCATTTGTTTACTTGTTTACCCTGGTTTATAATTAGCAAATGCATTTCACTCACTGCAAACAGGGAGCTCCCCGTTGATTGTGAAATTCGCTTCATTTCTGTCCTTTGGCGCCCGGATTGCTGTTCCTGTTGGGGGAACATCCACTTCTGCACCATTAAAATGTCCCCGAGCCACAGGAGAGGAGCTCGGCAGCTCTGGGCCAGCGCCACCCTCGTGGATCCCTTGATTCCCATCCGAAATTCCTGCTCACCATACCCAGACTTCCAAGGTTTTGTGCTGAAGTTCAGCAAAACATCCTGCGCTGGAAAACGGGGAAAATGATGAACATTATCCAGGCGGAGCAGCTGAAAGCAGGAGGAGAGCGGGAAAAGAGGAAAGTGATCAAATGCAGCAATTGTGGTGAGGGGGATTGGAAAGGACCACGGAGAAATTCATTAGTAGAGCCTGGCAATAAAGAGGATAAAAAAAGGAAGATGGGAATGAGCACCTGAAGTCCCAGGGAAGCAAAATTTTGGTCAAATCCAGCAGGAGAAAACCAAGAGGAAACAGGGTTTGGGGAAGGGTTTGGACATCTCGTTTCAAGATCCCATTTCAGGTTATTATTTGCCTGCACATCTAAACATTCTCCTTGAAAAAGATCCACAACTCCTGCAAACACACACACAAAAAAATAAAGGGACTGGAGGGGGTTTAGTCTTGGTTTGACAGAAAAAAAGAGGGATGATGGAGCAATGGGGGGAAAAAGGAGAGACACAAACATACTGGGAGATGCTTTCTTTGTTTCCTGAGATATATCAGGAACAACAAAAAAATCTCTTCTTTATATATATTTTTTTTTTATGTTTCTCTTATTCAAGGGCTTTGCTTACTTGAGAACTGCTAATTTGCAATCTGTAATTCTGCAGAAATCCTACAAAAGGCGCTGAAAGCTGGGTGATGTGGGCTGGAGACAGATGTTTTATAAAACCCCTGCCTGATATTTGGCAAAGAATGATGAGGGCTGAGTTCAGCTCCCAAGGTTGGAACAGCATTATTTGATTTAAAGATAATTAAGAGATTCAGCTTAACTGCTCGGGAGTGGGAAAATAAACACTTGTCATGAGACAGGGAGAGATTTGTGTTTAGATTTGACTACAAAGGACTCTGAAATAAACGTTGCTGTCAGAGCCATGTAAATAATTCAGCAATCCCAACGTTTTCCCAAGATCTGGGTTTCCACCATTGGGCTGTAATGGGATAATTCAATTTATTCTTACCCTGCTGTAATGATTTGGTGCTGATGGCCAAGTGCAGAACTTCACTGCGGCGATGGGAACAGGACAAATTCAGCCCAGAGGTTACGGAGTTACTGGGAAGCTTTTTGTTTCCTGGAGAGGGATAATTCTGCTCTCATTTCTGGAAGTTTCATAGGCAGCTGCATTAAAAGCAAATGTTTTGTGAAATTCCATTTGATTTGGCCTCTCTGCATCCATTTTTTTTCAGCAGAAGATGGAAATGGAACAACGCATTTTGTTCTCAGTTCATTCTGACGTTTGGCGTAGTTCAGATTTGAGGATTTTGCGCTTTCAGAGCCTTCCCTCTCTTTCAAGGTGGAAAAATATCACTGATTAAAATAGGGAATTCCAGAGACTCCTGGGGTTTGTGTCACACTCTTCTCAGTTTTCTGTTTCCCAGCGTCTCCCAATTTTCCAAAAATATCAGAAGTACCTTTCCAGGGAGGGGACCTTCCTGATGTCCTGGAGAACACACTCAGATTTTATTCCTGGAATTCCACTGGAATTCCATCTGTGGGATCTCTCCTGGTGCTTCCACCCTGGGGAATGCGTGGTGCCACCCAGACCCACCCTGCACTGCCAGGGGTTGGTTCCTGGGGGTCTGTGGCTGCCATAAAACACAGAAATAATAAAAAAGAGACTTTTCCACCTGTTCCTGACACAGGAAAGGAGCAGAGCAGATCCAGCACAGGCTGGGATAAATCACAAAAATCATCTGAAGCTGCTCTCTCTTCCCCTCGCTTTTAGAGCGGCGTATGAATTCTCATTTTCTAGTTCAGAATTTATAATTCTGGAACTGAGCAGATGGTGCAAGGCTGATTCCAGCCATGTGTTCATTAAAATAACCTCTGCCAAGTGATTGTTCACCACAATCCCCGCTTCACATCAATTATTTTTCCTTGTTCTTGGAAGTCCCCCTGAAAGCAGCAGAGCTTTGAGGAATGGACCCGATGTCAAGGGTGAAGATCCAGCTGCAAATATTCCAGAGGGAAATCACTTCGGGAGAGAAAGGAAAACGCAGGGAAAGATAAACTGGGGAGCGACACAACTGTCCAAACTCAGAAAAGTTTCAATCCTTCATTCAATTTGGAAGCTCAGTTCCATTTAAAATGTGGCTCCAGCCAACTCCTACCTCAAAACCTCTTCTACATTCCGCTCTTTCGGGTGCCTGGGGAGAGAAATGGTACAAAAATATATTCTTGAGAACGATTCTGCTCGAGCCAAATGCAGATCTTCCCAGTTTATCCCATTTTACGTAATTGCATCTTGTTTTCCTCTGGTCCCAGCAAATCTTTCCTGGTTGCTCCTGCAAATAAAAAAAGATTTGCGATACAATGGGAGCCATCATCACCTGCTTGCCTTTTCCTCGGAAATCTGCTCCAGGTGGGATGCTGGCCGCTTCCTGGGGGCAGCTGCTGCTTGTACATGAAGGAGGAAAAGTGTTTTGAGGTGTTTCATGTGGAGCTGGGCTTCAGCAACTGGAAAAGGAGAAAGTGAAGACGCAGGCAGTGAATGTTCCCCCCCAGAATTGCCAATATCGCCGTGGGGAGATCAGCCCCCTGACAGAAGCAGCAAAAGGCGTTGGACATCACTTGGAGTCTGCTCTTTTCTGCTTTTTTTCTTCCTTTTTTTCTTCCTTTTTTTCTTTTTTTATCTCACGAGGAGTTAAGACTTGCTCCAGATCAGAAATGGGGAAAATATCTGAAAGTAAAAGGTTTGGAGAATGAGAAAAGCAAAGTGAACAGCTCAGAACAGCAGCACCACAGTGAATTCCAGACCTGGATTTTCTCTCCTGTTCTTGCATTCTCAGGGAGTCTGTCAGTAACTATTTCGCATTTATAATACAAAAATTACAAAGGGATTTATAAATACAGAAAAAGTCGGTGCTCAGCAGCTTTTTGTGTAATTCATGTCTAAACTTCCCGAGCCATTTGTGCACCCGGTGAGACCTGAGGTACCCTGGTGTAGTGCTTTTATGTTTGCTAATTTTTGTTTTATTTAAAATCAGTGTAGTGGTTTGAGCATTTACAACAATTATTTATTGTGTTGTTGTTG
>WBMY01007063.1:12941-32981 GCA_013397315.1 Donacobius atricapilla | reverse complement strand
AGGCTGGGGACACCTCTCAGATGTAGTCATCCTCCACGGGCTCCCCATTGACATCACAGTAGTGGATGAAGATGGCCACGACCCTCTGGAACACGCCGCGCCTGACCTGGCGCAGCTCCGAGATCTCCTCGCCGATGGTCTCCATGCAGATGTCGGCCGAGAGCTGCCCCTTCCTCCTCGGCGCGTAGATGGTGGCTGGGGACAGACAGCAAGGAGAGGAGGATGTTTCTCCCCGAAGTATTCCCCAGCCAGGCTGGTTCTGCACTCAGACCTGGCTAAAGGGGCCAAGAGAAGACGCCTCCCTTGGCTAAGGAGCGCTCTCTCCTGCCTCGCTCCAAGCTTTCCACAGCTCCAGGCCTCATGGCCGAACGTCTGGGAGAGAAATGAACCCCAGAGCATCAGAAACCCTCTCCCTGAGGCCTCCCCGACATAACTGAGGTTATCCATTGCTTAAATGTTTTCTGAACAGCAGCAATTTAGGATAAAGCAGCAGCGCTCTCCTTCGTTTTCATGGTTTTAACACCATGACTCTTAACATCCTGCCTCTTAAATACTTATCAGTTTTTTGGTAATTCAGCCTTCATCTTGAACTGCAAGCATCAAGTCAAGCTAAAATAAAATTAAATTACATCAGTCCAAAAAAAAAAAAAATTAAAAAGGAATTAAATAATAAAATCAGAGAAGGGTAAAGCAAAAAAAATTCAAATCTCTTCCTCATCCTCTTGAGATTCCTAAACTGGAGCTGGATAATAATATCCGAACCAGGATCAACTAAAAATGCCTCTAATGAAGATTCCAGAACGTTTCTAATTAAGTAATAGAATATATTTTTCTCTGCGACCAAGCAAGGTTTTTAACTGAGCCCCAGGCACTGCCTACCATCGTATCTTACCAGACAAGCTCGTAAATAGAAAATGCCACGTCTACAATAAATACTAACCAACATCATCTCTGTTCCAGAGTTCACAAGTCCGGTTTTTAACATTTATATCAGATTTCTGTCAGTTTTCTCACTTCTCTCCAGCCTGCCTTAACAACACATCTACCAAAGGCAGCCTAAGGAGCAGAAAACTGAAAAAGAAAGGGATGCACTGCCAAATGTGCAAGTTCTGTGAAGAACCCAAGCAGGTTACTCACTCCTCTCATCATCCTCAAAGTCGTATCTGGCGTAGCTGTTGGGCTCTGCTGTCCTCAGGGACCTCAGCCAGGGGAAGTCAGTGATCATGGAGTAAGGAGCGCCATCCACAATGCCTGGGACAGGGACAGGGTGAGCAGCGGAGAGGAAAACACCACCCCTGCAGCCCTCTCCAAATAACTGACCACCACAAAGCACCTCCTCGCTTCATTCCCCCCCTGAGCCGCGTTTCCCCACTTTCCTCACGAGGGGAATTCTCCACGGCTCTGCTGAGGAGGCAAAGCTGCTTCCCTCAGCTCCCCAGGAACTCTCACCTTCCAGGGTGTAAATGTCTCTGCCCCACGGGTACTTGGGGTATTTCTTCAGGTCCTCCTCAGTCCTGGTGGCCTCAGGGAAGAACTCGTATTTAATCAGCTCTCTGGGGAGAAGGAGGGGGAGTTTACAGCCAGGAAACGGGAGGCGGGAGGGAGAACAAGCCCATGAGAAATCCTAATAACACAACCTTCCCTTTAACGAGCCTGAATCCATGGAAAAGCTGCCCTAAGACCCTCACACCCACTCAGCATCCATCCCTTCACTTTGGAGAGCAACCACAGCCAACAGGGACAGGTTCAGAACTGCTGGATGAGACCCCCTGCACGCCATTCCCTGCTGCTGGCAATTTTCAGGAGCTGATGCTGACTGAACATCACCTTCCACAGAAACCAACACTATTTCTTGAAGTAAATCACTCTTTTAAAAAATAATTTGTTTTCAGCTTTGAAGATATTTCCCAACTATTCCAACAACTTCCATGTACAACTGCATTATTGCTGGATGAAATGTGATATTGCTGGAGAATTTATAGGATTTTTCAGATGGGTTTACAGACTGTTTTGTATTACATGCACCTTGACACTGAATTTACATTGCACCACCCAGAATTCAACCTTCAGTAGTAACAGAATGGATTTTTTAGATTTAGGTGACAGAACAGAGCAAGTCTGGAGCTGCAGCTGCTCCAGGACACCTTGGCAGAGCCCCTGGAGGGCCAACAGGGATTTCAGATCCCTGTGCCACACTCTGCTCACACACAGCTGCAAGGAGCACCCAGGTTCTTACAGTCTGAGTTCTTCAGTCTGAAATTAATTCACTGCATCCTAGCTTACAATATCCTCTAATGCAAGGAATACTGGAGGATAGAGTAAATGTTAAAATTCCCTATCAGAGTATCTGAAAATCCAAGAAGCAGATTCTGCAATAAAAGCCTTGCTGGGCTTTAAACAGCCAAATTTCACTCCCTGGGGATACTCAGGGCTCCCTGGATATGGTCAGGGGATGCTCAGGGTTCCCTGGGGATGCTCAGGGCAGGCTCAGGGCTCCCTGAGGAGGCTCAGGGCAGGCTCAGGGCTCCCTGGGAACACTCAGGGCTCCCTGGCTGTGCTCAGGGGACACTCAGGGCTCCCTGAGGTGGCTGAGGGCTCCCTGGCTGTGCTCAGGGGACGGTCAGAGCTCCCTGGCTGTACTCAGGGGATGCTCAGGGCTCCCTGGCTGTGCTCAGGGCCCCCTGGCTGTGCCCAGGGCAGGCTCAGGGCTCCCTGGGGATGCTCAGGGCTCCCTGGCCGTGCTCAGGGGATGCTCAGGGCTCCCTGGCTGTGCTCAGGGCAGGCTCAGGGCTCCCTGAGGATGCTCAGGGCTCCCTGGCTGTGCTCAGGGCAGGCTCAGGGCTCCCTGAGGATGCTCAGGGCTCCCTGGCTGTGCTCAGGGCAGGCTCAGGGCTCCCTGAGGATGCTCAGGGCTCCCTGGCTGTGCTCAGGGCAGGCTCAGGGCTCCCTGAGGATGCTCAGGGCTCCCTGGCTGTGCTCAGGGCAGGCTCAGGGCTCCCTGAGGATGCTCAGGGCTCCCTGGCTGTGCTCAGGGCAGGCTCAGGGCTCCCTGAGGATGCTCAGGGCTCCCTGGCTGTGCTCAGGGCAGGCTCAGGGCTCCCTGAGGATGCTCAGGGCTCCCTGGCTGTGCTCAGGGCAGGCTCAGGGCTCCCTGAGGATGCTCAGGGCTCCCTGGCTGTGCTCAGGGCAGGCTCAGGGCTCCCTGAGGATGCTCAGGGCTCCCTGGCTGTGCTCAGGGCAGGCTCAGGGCTCCCTGAGGATGCTCAGGGCTCCCTGGCTGTGCTCAGGGCAGGCTCAGGGCTCCCTGAGGATGCTCAGGGCTCCCTGGCTGTGCTCAGGGCAGGCTCAGGGCTCCCTGAGGATGCTCAGGGCTCCCTGGCTGTGCTCAGGGCAGGCTCAGGGCTCCCTGAGGATGCTCAGGGCTCCCTGGCTGTGCTCAGGGCAGGCTCAGGGCTCCCTGGCCGTGCTCAGGGCCCCCTGGCTGTGCCCAGGGCAGGCTCAGGGCTCCCTGGGGATGCTCAGGGCTCCCTGGCCGGGTCAGTACTCACTGGTTGATGTTGGCTATGGTGTCCATCCAGCTGCGCACCCGCACCTTGTTGCGGACGTTGGGCGGGTTGCTGAACTCGTGGATGATGCAGATGTGGTAGGGGTAGGGCCCACTGAAGATCTTCTGCTCCAGGGTCAGCGTGTCCACCTGGGCACAAAGGCTTGTGAGCACCACAGGTGCTGGCAGGGGGTTGCAGAGTGAAGGGCAAACAGACATCGAAAAACACCGAACAGATATCGACCGAATCCCCGGGAAACGCAGCAGGGAGAGAATTTTAACAGCACAAACACAGGACTGAGGGCAGTGAAACTTCCCCAGGGCAGCTTTGCCCATTCATCTTCTTGAGTGCTGGAATTGGGAGGGAAGTGTCTAATTTCTGATGTCTTTCCCAACTCCAATGGGGAAATAAACTCCACAAAATTACAGGATGGTCTAAAACGACATTCATTCCTCAGAATTTTTGTTATGAGGAGGGGATCAGTGATTTGGGGTTTTATTCCCATCTAATATTTTTACCACTGTCCTTTAAGAGATGTGGTTTCAAGGCAAATCTGATTTTATGGATATTATTAACCTTCCCTTGTTGACAAACCAAGACGGGAAAGCAGGAGAGGAGCAGCACCACAGAGGGATCAGGCCAAACATTCCCAACCTTCCAGATCTTAAATGAAGCCCTCATAAATCCTCATCAGATGATTTAAACAACTCCCTAAATGTCTCTGCTTCCAGCTGCTACACAGGGGGAGGAGAGGGTGGCTCCCAGTCCCATCAGTCCTGCAGCACTTAAGGAGGGGATGGAGCCTTCAGTGTCCCAAACTCTGGCTGCTCCTCAGTCTAACAGGACGTGGGTTAAGGATTTCAGATCCCTGTGCCACACTCTGCTCACACACAGCTGCAAGGAGCACCCAGGTTCTTACAGTCTGAGTTCTTCAGTCTGAAATTAATTCAGTGCCTCCTAGCTTACAGTGTCCTCTGATGCAAGGAATACTAGAGAGAGGGAATTTTAATATTTAATCTATCTGAGTATCTGAAAATCCAAGTAGCAGATTCTGCAATAAAAGCCTTGCTGGGCTTCAAACAACCAAATTCCAGAGCTGTGCTGTTGAAACATTTCCTGCCCCAAGTGCCAAGCCCTGCAGGTGTGCTCCCAGAGAACCCAGGCTGGGGCTGTACCTGCTGCATGGGACGAAGGTAAATGATCCTGTTCCTCTCTGGGGGCATCCTGAGGATCTGATCCAGGACCTGATCCATGTTCAGCTTCTTGCACTGCGCGTAGTCAAAGCGATTCACAACGGGGGCATTTTCCACCTTCAAGTGTTTCAGCACACGGCACCTTGTAGCTAGAGAAGGAAATAAAAGACCTCAGGGGCTCCTGTCAGAGAATTTCAAGGCTGGCAGGTTCAAAAGAAGGCAAACAAGCAATATAAGCACCAAAAGATTACATAAGTCAATCAGATATAGCCCAGCTCTTCATTTTTTCCACATTAGCATCAAACTTTTCAGCTGTGACCTTGCCAGAAGTGGCCTTTCAAAAGGCCATGCCAAATTTCATCTAATAACCTTTTTCTCCCTCTGTTTCCTTTCACTGAAATGGTCTGTGCGCTGCCACAACTTCCAAACTCAGCTCAAACACAGAGGGTTGGGAGGCCACACAATGGAAAATGAAATTATTTCCTTTCTAGCAACACAGCTCATGTAATCAGAATTTCCTTCAAAATCAATGTGTGTTCTAAGTATTCTGGAATAAAGAAGTAATTCCTTTATTTCTGCTAAATAGACAGAAGAAAGTGTCTCCATTTAGATGGCGCAGAGAACAAGAAATGACCCAATCCAGGAGCTGTCACACCCTGGCATGTGAAACTAGTGCAACCTAAGCACCAGCACTGAAAACAGATTTTTATCATGTCAAGGAGCAAAAGTTTCATCCTGTCAGCTAAAAAGCCTATGGGAGAATGAAGAAATGAGAGAAAAACAAGGTACTCCAACTCATTTCATCAACTTCTAATTACTGTATTACCACTCTTCAATAAACATCTCATCTCCCTAATTGTCAGATCATTTCAGCTGTTGATTCTCAGATATTAATCTTTATTAAAGCTGTTATAAGAGCCACTCAAAGTGGGAAGCAGCAATATTTGGCGCTCTAATTCATCAGCAATGCAGCTGATGAATACAAAATGAGCAGTGGCCTGACTTGAATTCTTTCAGGAATTTCCAATAATGCCAGAGGGAGGAGGCAGCCCTGATATGAACCACATACCATGGATGAACATCATTTTGGGGCAGTCTTTCAGCACCAAATCTGTTATTCCACAGTTGGTCAATGTGATTCCTACGAGGTTTTTGGATTTCAAAGTCAGTACCTGGGGGAAAAAAAAAAAAAAGTATGAAAGGGTAAAAATGAGAGAAAAATAAATTGAATTTTACAAGATACAGGAGGGTATTAATTAATATAATACAGCTTCAGTTCCCAACAGGTGTTTATGGTGATGAAGCTGCAGGGAGTGAAGGAAAAGCCCTTACCTGAACATGATCGTCCTCAATCACGGGGTCACTGGTACTGGTGGATTTGTCAGCCGTCCTTTTCCTCTTGGTGGTTTGCCTTGGCTTTGGCTTTGCTACTTCTGGAAACAAAAACATGGAAAAAATCTTCCCTCTGCTCCGTGTCAGGGTAGCTGAGAACAGCCCTTGACAACTTTTCCCACACAGGTAAATCCAAACACCTGCCTGGCTCCAAAACAAACCCCGCTGTCAGCTTTGTGCTCTGAATTATTCCCAAGAAATAACCTCAGAGGTGAAAACCCAGGAATGCTGAACCTACACCACAGAAAGATGTGGAGCCAGGAAAAGGAAAAGATTCATGGTTAGGCTACGCTTGAATCTCTGCAGGAAACAGAACATCCTTGACAAATACAAGACCCAAAATAGCTGCAATGTTTAAATAGCAGAAATTATCTCAAACTTCTGGAAAATCTGTTCTTTGTAACTGTCACTATGGTTTTCCTAATATTGCAAAGGATGCCCAGGTATAAAATCCTTTAATGCTCCCAAGCTCCACCAGGGACCTCAAGCTCCTGCTTGATTTAACAGATGAGTCTTTGAAAAGAAATCACCACAAGCATTACTTCCAACAGGAAGAGGAAAAAAAAATGCCCTAGAACTAATTTGCTGTCATTAACAGATCAAAATGAGAAATTGTTTTTTACTAAAACTAAGCTTTCTTCATTAAAACACATGGCAGTGCACAAAGATCCAAATTAATTACTGGTCCTGAAGTAGAAACCAGACATTTTAAATTTAATAGCAAGATCTCTTCTTGAAAACTGAGCTGCATCTACCAGCAGAACACCTGAGGTGATCTAGCACTTGGGAGCATTAAATAAACTGGAAAAACACCAGGATATGAAGTGTTTGAATCATTCCATGTTAACAGAGGCAGGAATTTGCCCTCAATCTTCCCTACCTCCAACACTCACAGTTGTGTAAGCAGCACATTTCATCTTTCAGTTTCATTTTACCTGCCAGACATTCCCAGCAAAGGATCCTGGATCTATGAGGCTGTGCCAGAATAAGATGATTATTTTGGAAACCAAGCGTACTTGAAAGAAACAGCCAGTTCCCCTCTCACATCTGTTGTTTTCTCCCTTCATTCCAGCCCTTCAGGGGTTTTATTTTATGTCAAAAGAATAAAACAATAATGTGAAGCACGAAGGTGTTTAATAAAAGGACGATTTTCAGTAAGTTTGATCACCTTGCCTTAAAGACTTGGAAGCAGAACCCAGTGCAGGTCCAAAAGCCTGGCTCAATTGTAATTATGACTTCACAAAGCACCAGTTGTAACCTTTGCCTTCTTGCTCAGATCTAAGCGTAGCTGCTGCCTTCGCAGGGAGGATTTTAACGGGGAGACAACTTCTGTTTCAATGAATCACAGCCTTCACAGGCAGGCAGAGCTACTAAAAAACTGCATTTGCTTTTCAAATGTAAAGCAAACTCTGGTGAGGATGTACAGAGGACACAGACAGAAAGAGCTGCACGCAGGAAAACCTCGGTGGCGCCTTCAGAGCAACGGGGCTTTACCTGGCGGTGGCACCTGTGCTCCTTTCGCAGCACTCGGGCTGAAATCCCTGCTAATAAGCTGCACACCGGGGCCCCTCTGAGGGCAGCGCCGCACCTACTCAGGCGTTACTCCGGGTGCAAATCCTACCTGGCTCTGCCACCAGAGGCACGTGGGACAGCCTGCTCCTGGCCCGGGTCAGGGGTCTCCGCGGATACTCCTCCTTGCAGTCCAGCTGCCAGGCCGGGGGCTGCGCGCTCGCCTCCTGCCCGCCAGCCCCACAGCCGCTCCCACTAGTCCTGCCATGGCCGGGCTCTCCTGCGGCCCCACAGCGTGGCAGGGCCCCCCTGAGGGCACAGTCCGGCCCGGAGGGGCCGTCCCCACCGCGCCCCCCGCTCGTCCTGCGCTGCGCCGCCTGCGAGGAGCAGCGCCGGCACGCCGAGCCGCCCGGCACCTCCCTGTCGCTGCCCCCAGCCCCTCTGCCAGGGGAGCAGCCACAGTGCCTGCACCCCTCCGCCGGGCTGGGGCCTGCCGGGGGGCTCTGCGAGCAGTCGGGACCGGGAGAAGCAGCGCTGCAGGAGCTGGAGGATGCTGCAGAGCCCGGGGCGGCGCTGCAGCTGCCGGAGGACTCCTTGCTCTTGCTCCTCTCGGGCATGTCACTGGCTGCTTTCATGTCGGCTTTGATCTGCTCGCTGGTCACCTGGCAGCCCTTCTCACAGCTGCTTTCCTCCGCGGGGAACTGCTTGGCCTGGCCCCCGTGGCTGGCGCCGCATCGCTTCCGCAGCGGAGTCTTGCCTTTGCCGCTCACTGCGGGGGTGAAGGGAGGGACAGCGCTGAGAAACCCCAAACAAACCCCAGGGCGACACAGGGCAGCCCAGAGGCCAACGACAATCTCCCCAGGAATGGGAATTATTAGGAGTTGTAGCTGTGGCTGCACCTTTGTGGCATCTTACAGCTATTTTTGGAGCGATGTGCTGGAAGGGTTTGCCACGCAAAAATACCAAGTTGTCCCAGAGCAGCTCACTGCTCACACAGGCACAACAACATCAAAGACATAAAAGAATATGGAGTAGTTTGGGTTGGAAGGACCTTAAACCTCATCCAGTGCCACCTCTGCCATGGGAAGGGACAAATTCCACTGTCCCAGGCTGCTCCAAGCCCTGTCCAACCTGGCCTGGGCACTGCCAGGGATCCAGGGGCAGCCACAGCTTCTCTGGGCACCTGTGCCAGGGCCTCACACCCTCATAGGGAGGGATTTTTTTTTAATATCTAATCTAGAGAGGCTTCTGTTCGCTTATATATGAGTAATATGTCTGAGGAATCAGGAACAGACAGGAATGAAGTTCACACTCAGCAG
Source organism: Donacobius atricapilla (assembly GCA_013397315.1). Lineage (NCBI taxonomy): Eukaryota > Metazoa > Chordata > Aves > Passeriformes > Mimidae > Donacobius > Donacobius atricapilla. The sequence goes on along the minus strand of WBMY01007063.1, from coordinate 24,023 downwards.
CAATGCTCAGCTCCCCCTCCTGGGTCTGGGCAGTTTCAGCAGCCTCAGCCCACAGGTGAATAAAAACCCACACAAATCATAACAGAACTTAATCCCAGGATCACTGAAGTTGGAAAAGCCCTCCCAGCCTATCCAGTCCAATCCCAGGGCACTGTGCCAGCTCCAGGGATGGGCACTGCAACCCTCCCCGGGCAGCCCCTTCCAAGGCCTGAGCACCCTTCCCACAGGGAAATTCCTCCTGAATGTCTGTCTCAATCCTCTCAGCTCATTTACACTACCCCAAGCCCCAAATCCCCAATACAGGCAGCACAAAAGTTGATGCAAATTCTCTCCAAGCCCAGATTCTTTCCCCGCTGAAACCAGAACTGACATCCACACCGTGGGCTCACAGGCTTGATCAGTTCTGTCCACTTGGGAATCCCAGAGAGGAGCTGCAGGTTTCTATCAGCGCAGCACCACTGGTTGTGTTCCTGTACACGACCTGTGACTGGAGCTCAGGATATGTCCTTACACCTTCATTCTACATTCCAAACTAAGCCGGAAATGAACCTGAACCACAGGGAAAGACCGAAGCTCAAGAAGGAATTTTGCACACCTGAAGGTTCTCTGGTTTCCACTGGATCCCTGCTCTTCTCTTCCCCATCTGAGTAACTCTGTGCAATGCTGTTGGAGATGCAGGCTCTGGAAGTGCCCATGTTTTCCTCCTCATCCTCACTGTCAGAATCATGGATGGTAATAGGAGTTGCTTTTACAACAGGTTGAATCCCACTCGGTCCTGAGAAGGAGGACATCAACATTTCATGTAAAAATTAACCAAGCGTGGATTAAAGGGCTGAAAAACTCCTGGCACTGCTTGAAAAACTGGTAAGGAATTAATTGGAGTCGATTTAGCCACCCATTCTGTGGGTGCCCCATTAAAATCTAAGTGGGAGAAGAGCAAAAAAAAAGCACTTCAGCATTAAAGCATTCTGGTTTGGAAAGGGAGGAGTGTCACAATGGAGTGTTACTTCATGTTGTTGGGATATTCCGTACAAAATTGTATTGTCCAGCCAAAAGTGGCAATAAAAGAAATCCAGACTGCCTTGTGTCACTAATACAAATTAAATTAACAGTGGAACAAGTTGTGCCGGCTTGAGAAAAAGCAAAAACAACCCAAGTGCTGCAGTGGAAGAACTAAGGCCATGAACACCAACAGAGCAACAGGACAAGTTCATTCAGGCCTTCTGACTTTTATTACAAAGCACAAAAATCAGGCTTTAAGGTCAAGGGATTTCTCTGCATATGCAAAGAGAGCTCTGGGCTGGATAAATAAATTCCTTCACAGCACTAAGCATCATTATCCAAAATCAGACAACCCAGCTGAAGCAAAACATCCAAAACCAGACTAAAAGAGTGGAAAATTAATCCCTCAGGGAGATCCCAAGAGGCGGTTTCTTCCCAAACCCCGTTACCTGCTTGCTCCTCATCCACCTCCATGGGAACAACAGCCTGGCTGGGAGCTGGCAGCTCGTCCTGGCCCTGCCCAGCAGCCTCCCCTTCCTCCTGGGCCACCTCCTCCATCTCATTCAGGGCTGCCAGGGGGAACAGGAGGGCAGGAAGAGGAAACAGAATGAACAGAGCCCTCAAAAACCCACAGGAAAGAAATAATATCTGCCTTGATTCCCTCGGTGAGCCCCTGGGCTGCACAGAGTCTCTCACAGATTTGTTCCACGTCTCTGCAGCCAAAGCCCAGCCTAACTTTTGGGGTTTAGCTCACTCAGGAAAGATTAAAGCTCCACACCAGGAGCTGAAAGAGCAACAAACTTTCAGTGTATGTTCCTACCCTCACCAGGAGCCTATGTGAGTGGGAATGCAGAGAAAATCCCCCCCAAATGCTCCCCCAGGACTACCCTCAGCTATAAATCCCCCCAAAAAAGCTCCCCCAGGATTACCCTCAGCTGCAAATCCCCCCAAAAAGCTCCCCCAGATTACCCTCAGCTGCAAATNCAGCTCCCCCCAGATTATCCTCAGCTCCAAATCCCCCCAAAAAAGCTCCCCCAGGATTACCCTCAGCCCCAATCTGCTGCTCCTCAGCAGGGCCCTCCTGGCGCAGCTCGTTGTCCTCGTTGGGGTGCTGGTGGTTGTTGTGGTGGATGTTGGGGTTGTTGTTGTTGTTCTGGTGGTTGTTGTTGTTGTCATTGTCATTGTTGGAGTTCTGATTGCTCACCAGGGCAGAGGAGACCCCAATTCCTGTGCCTGCACTTAGGCCCACACGAGCGCAACCCTGGGAAGAGCGAGCAGAAATTCAGGTTTGAAAACATGGGCTCGTTATCTCAACATTCCCTAAAGTCAACAGGAAAACAAAACAAACAAAAAATTGCTGGAATTGTCTGGGATAGCACAACACTAACAGGGAAACTGTCCCTCAGATTTCCTGATTGCAGAGGTCCATCTTCAGGCTGGCAACCCAGAACTTGCACTGTTAAACTCCTAAGGAAAGGGCAAGTCCTCAAAGCACTTCATTTTAATCTATTAATCAAGTCAATCTATTAATTTGCTGTGGGATCATGACATGAATACCAACAGGAGACCAGAGTTTTCCCTCCAGGTACCATGAATGACCCAAGGAAGCAGGTTTTACACTTTTCATTGCCTGCCAGCAGCTCACCAAGGAATTGTGTTACAGCGTGGAGAAAGAAAATTCCTAAGCTTTGAAAGCACCTCAAATGGGAAACACTACCCCCATTTCAGCCAGCAAAAAATCATAAAAACATCTCAGTACTGTGAAAAGAGGCCTAAGAGGGAAAAAACAATATATAAAGCAGCAGCACAGTGAAATATCAGCAGAGACCTTGAGAGAATCAGTGAGTTTTACTTCGGATAGAATTAACGAGTTTTATTTTCTGGTCACACATTCATTCCTTGCCGCTGCTCCCACCTGCAGAAGCAGCACCACTCTCCCCAGCATGCCATGCTAAAAGCAACTGCAAACCAAAGACATTTATTACCAATCTCTTCAATTAATGACAACTCTGAGAAGGAGGCACAGCAGCCGGAGCACGCTGGATCGCCAGTGAAACGGAAGCAAGTAAAAATCCTGGCAATGAGAAAAAGCCAAACCATTCTCTGGGATTTACCTTTGGAGGCTCTCTAAACATCTGGTCCAGAGAAATAAACTCCAAGCTTGGCAGTAACTCGATGAACTGACTGAAAGAGTCCAGCTTGATGGCGTGGCACCTCACCAGGGTCAGGTCAACCAGGCGGGTCCACCTCGAGTGGTCTGGGAACACAAGAGAGGCCTTTGCTGAGGGATTCCCACCTCAGCCCTTGTTCATCAACCCCCTCCTCAGAGCTGAGAGCTGCATCCTCTGGATCTCCAGCCTGCTCCCAGCATCACCACGGGCCCAAAGCAAGCATCATCTACCGTACTTGCTAACAACAGAACAAGCAGTACTAGAGCAGAGAAATTCCGGTTTAGCACAGAAATTCATATAATAGCTCTGAAATTTCGAAGGTGTGCAATACCTGTGATCCAATTATTTGGGTTATGTAGATGTGGGCAGTTGTAAATGACCAGATACTTGATGAAAGAAAAAACTTCATTTACAGCTTTCATACCAATATCTGTAATAATTCCTGGGTTTTCAACCACATCAGCCAAGCCGTACCTCACCAAGTCCGTACTCGTCATTTTACCTATAAAAGAGAGGAGCAGACACAGCAGTAAATTTGGTTTTTAGAGCAGCATTTTCTATCTCCTTATTGATCAGATCATTCCTTTCATAAAGCTCAGCTTTCCCGGTTTCAGCGGGTGAAGAAAACCACATTTGGCTGTATGAGACCAGCAGCCTCAACACATGCAACATTAATATTCTTATCAATCACTGAGAACACGATTGAGAACACAGCAATTTCTGTAATCCTCATGTTTTTCTAGGGATATAAAAAGTGTCATACACTGTAGTAAAAACTCATCAACGTAGCCTAGGTGAAGAGTTTCAAACTGTGGGAATTCCAGTTCAGCCATCTTCAAAGCAGAAAAAACACCATCTTTGGTCAAGGAAGGCTGGATCCGCACTTCGTGCAACCTGCAGGGAATTCAGAATTACTCCCATCAAAATTCAGGCCAGGACATAGAAAGCACCTGAGAAGGTGCCCTGTTCTAATAAAACAGAATCTGACAGGACTCGGAGTGCATTTCCAGTGTTCTTTATCACAGAACACTCCTGTTAGCAAAGTTTCTATGTGGATTCCTTAAACTTTGATGGTTGTTCTGTGTCTTGGGTGTCATTTCTGACACTTATTTTGAAAAAGGAGAAGCAAAAAGAGATTTGAGGGGAGGTACCTTCGTGCAGCAGTTATGATGAGGTAGCCAAGATCCACTTCAAGTGCATTCTTGCAAGCTCCCAGAACTATAGTGTGCAAATTCCTAAAACCACCTGGCAAGTAAAGAACATCTTTCTTACACTCCAGCCTCACGTCACAGCCTCCAGCCCTACACATTTTCACCAGTGTTGTCTTCACCTTTCTTTAGTAAATCAAAAAACCCAAATATTTGCACCCAACTCCTCCAATCCTGGTTCTGCTCATCAACAGTTGCAGCTCATTAAGACTTAATTGCAGTTGGACTATCAAAACGATGCCCAATATAGAGCATATTTAGCACTACGACCACAGCTCCGAACACTCAGAAAAGAATGTGCTACAGACAAAAAAAAAAAAAGCCCAGAATTTGCTAAAGCTTTGATTTATTTATTTACTTTTATTTAGGTGTGAGGGGTGGGGAGTTTCCCACCTGATCTCCAGCTGTCTTCTACCACGTGCTGGATAAGTCCTCCCAGAAATGGGACACGGACCAGTTCCAAGTGCTCCAGGTTCCTGGCGGAAGCCAGCCCTGTCACCAGGGGAACGTACTTCAGAGAGTTTGTGGGTCCTGCACACAACAAGGCCAGAAAGACAGAGCAGATTGTTCACTTCTCCCTGAAGGAGCCCACGCAAGAACTAAAACACATCCACACATACCCCCCTAGAGCAGGAAGTCAACAGAACCACAGAGCACCGGGTGAGGGACAGGACAGGGAGAAATTTCTGTCCAGCACCACAAATCAAACAAGGGCTGCTCTCAGAATGTGGAATTCCAAGATTTTAACAGAACCAGATTTCCTCCATGCTCTACCATCCCCTTCAGACAGGAAGAATCCCTCTTACCAGCACAGTTCCTCATGACAAAAGCACGTAAGCTGATACAAAGGAAATCTTTAAAAGGCTGTGGTTTGGTGAGTCTCACCCACTTCAAATAAAGGTGCCTCAGCATTGGGATACAAGGAATCTCAGGGACATTCACCCCTAATAATACATAAACAAAACAAACAAACATTTTAAACAAGCTTTAAACTAATCCACTGCATGACAAATTCCTGGCTTTCAAAAGGAAGCTTTTCTGTGCTTCGCGGCAAGTGAGAAAAGCTGTGAACACTTGAAACACAAGTTCTTCACCTTGGTTTGCCAATAACTCTTTAGAACTCGCCCTCTGCACCTGCTGTCAAATATCCAACTAAGATCTCCAAGATGCCACAGCCCAAACTCCCTCTCCTCCAAAGAATTACAAATCTGCAGTTTCAGAGCCTTTAAATCCACCTGTGTTGAAGCCAACTACTTCAGCACGACCACACTCACCTACTAAGTGCAAAGTCTGAATTTTAGCTCCTATAGGAATTTTCAGCTTGTTCTCGGGAGGAATTGGAAAAGCACCATTACGATTACGAAACTTCCCTAAAATGTGGACTTGGGGCATGTATGTCCAAATAGCTTCCACCAGCTCTAAATGAGAGGTCTCAACACCCTGGATAAAAGGAAGCAAAGCAAATGCTCTAACACCAGTTCAACAACAACATCCTCTTAACCATGTAAGCTACAGAATGCAACGTTATTTCACTTTTCATTTCTAGCAAGACCGGTCTTTTTTAAAAGCAGAGGGATCAGAGCTTTAATTCCTTGCTGGGCTTAAGAGCACCTGGGATTCCCGGTGGTGCAACTAAAAATAGGTGTCATTAGCAAACGGGGTCACAATTAACTCCTCCCCGTGCAGCCAGGCCTAAACCAAAGCCTTGGAAGCACCGAGGCCCTGTCACAGTTTTTTGGTTCTCTCCCAAGTCCAGCCACTCACCAGCAAATTTGGACAGGCCTGCAAAGCCTCTAAAACTCCAGGAATGCTGAAAGCTTCGTGGCCACGGACTCGGCGCCTTTCCAGATACCTGGGATGAAGACCATAAAGTTGTTCAATGTCTGGCATCTTCCTCAGCAGCGTTAGGAAGCTGGAATCAGTGAAACCTAAGACAACAACAACACATTTGGTATTGGTGTGGCAGCAGACACTCAGCTGCGAAGGGAAAGCCAAACACACTCCTCTCTTTACGCGGCAGTACAAGTTCTGTGATGTTGAAAGATGCATTTGGTGAAGCAATAGCTTCTCTTTTCCTTCCACATTCTAGAAATCATGACCTAAATACTCCTCTGCCTTGAATTCTGCAGGTTTGCTACAGGTTTCCTTCAGAGGAGCCTCATGGCTGCAGGGTTCACTGTGCTCCCCCTCTCCTCACATGAAGCTCTGTGGGTCTATTTTTCCTGGAATTCCATTTATCAACTCCATGGCTCAAAAAAAATTCCAGCTGGATCCCTTATTTCAGTTCACTATTCACCACAGCTCACATTTCTCACAGAAACAGGATGGTTTCTTAAAGCAAAGGTTTATTTTATTCTAGTGAAAGAGAGCACATAAAAAGGATTTTAACTGGGTGAGTTACTTGTCTTTACACCAATTTTAGGTTAGGTCTAAACACCTGCTTAATACCAGCCACAGTCAATCTCAATTTGAACTCCTCTCATTTCCAGAATTCCCTGATTTTAGCTGTGTCCCCCACCAAAACCCAGCAGTGCAATTTGAACCCAACAGAAATCCTGGTACCCACAGGGTTTACCCAGACTGACAAAATTATCTATTTATCTGCATGTGACTCGAGGTGTGACATCAAAAACTTATCCTCACATTGTTAAGTGCTGGCTGCTCTCTCACTCCACTGCATTTTTTGCTGCCTGCACGCAAACAGCCTCTTCACGGCATAACCCCTGGATAAACTCCCTACCAACAATCAGACAAACCCAGGCTGTACTGACAGGCGGCTGGTGACAGGCACAGAACCACAGAACGAACCGGGCTGGACCTTTGAGATCACCGAGCCCAACCTACGACCTAAATGCAGCAACACCCCAAAATCCGCATCTACCCGGACAGCAAGCCACTCCTCGGGGCAGGAAGGGCACGGGCAGGCAAAGCCAGGCTTGTGGCGCACCGGAGGGCGGCAGGGGGCTCACCTGTGGGCATGTACTCCCACCAGCGCCCCGCGCACAGATCCACCACCTTGACCACGCGCAGGTAGAGCGTCACCGCCTCCTTCAGCTTCCGCGACAGGCACTCCATGCACATGATGTCCTGCAGGGGCAGGTACCTGGGGACAGCACAGACAGCCCCTGCCTCGTCACGCTGCGACACGACAAGGACCGACTCCACAGAGGAGAAAGATTCATGGATTGACTCCGTGGAGTTGTCAGGAGAGAAAGAAGCTTTATTTACAATCCCAACAGTTTCTTTTAGAACACGCTGTGTAAAAAGGTCTGTTATTGCTCCATGGCACTGACACTGCTCTCCATTGGGTCAGGAATAGGAAACAACCCCTGGGACAGTTGTTCTGGCAAAGGGAACACTGTTTGCTGAGCCTGTGCTGAGACACGGAGAGAGGTTTTGAAAAGAGAAAACTGTTGGCAGCTTTCCCTTGGGAAAGGAGCTGGCAATGGTCAGCAAGCTGAAATTCAGGCTCAGAAATGTCGAGCCCACACCGGGCTCAGCACAGCTGCAGCCTCCAGCTGCCCCACAGCAGAGCCCGGCTGCGGCTCTGGGGCATTTGCAGCACGGCAGGACCTTGGCTCACACGGGATCGTCAGCGCTCTCGTTAAACGCAGAGTTTGGCTGAGCACTGACTCAGCACTTTCTGACACTGCATATGGAATAGTCATACAAAGATCACATTAAATGCATTAGGATTTAGTTCTCTGATTAAGCACAGAATCGCTGAATGGTTTGGGCTGGAAGGACCCTCAATCACCTCATTCCCACCCCTGCCATGGCGGGGACACCTCCTGCTGCCCCAGGCTGCTCCAAGCCCTGTCCAGCCTGGCCTGGGCACTGCCAGGGATCCAGGGGCAGCCAAAATTTCTCGGGGCACCTGTGCCAGGGTCTCCCCACCCTCACAGGGAACAATTCCTTCCTTAAAGTTAATTTAAACCAACCCAAACCCTACGGACCAAGCCATTTGCCTCAAGAGGTTTAATGAAGTTACTTTCATTTTCTAGCACATACTGCAAGCTCAATTTCCAAATATTTTGGAGAGCTGCTGTTTTCCAAGAACTTGTGGGTGAGGCTTTTGTTTTGGACAATGGGACTGAGTGAACATCTGGGGGAAGGACTTTGCTGTAGGGGAGCTCACATCCTCATCCCACTTCTCTTCTGCAGAAGCAACAATTCCCAATCACCACAACCGTGCTCTACCAAAAATGTATTTCTGCTCTAAAATCAGTGTTTCTAACAGAATTAAATCACTCATTTATTTCATCTTCATTCTAACACTCATGACACTCTTTTTATTAATTTGCAGTTCCCAAATGAATTTTGGAGACCGAAAAAAAACATTCCTCATCCGTTTTTATCCACCAGTCCACTCGTGGTACATCCACCGTTTACCGTGTCACAAACAGGTGAAGTCGGAGAAAAAACAAAGAAATGTAAAATAACAAGCATGAAATAGATTTCTGCCAGGCTGCTCACCTGAAGATGTGGCAAAGCACTTCATGAGAGAGTTGGTTCATGTAATCTTTTGGCTCCTCAGCTTTGGTAGACTCTGCCCCGTCCCTGCTCCCTGCGCTCGCTTTCACAGTTTTCCGCCGGGGCCCCATCTCTGCACCGAGCTCTGAGGGAGGGAACGGGCACAGAGTTAGGAAATCCAGGGCAGCTGGAACACAAAAGGGACACAGCAGAGGAGGCAACAGCAGCTCAGCTGCAAAAAAAAACCAAGTTGTGGTTTGATTAGACAGGAGGGCTCAGACAAAACCTGAGGATTATCAGACAAAGCGGGCAGACCCTCTCAGCTGAGGGAGGGATGAAGAAAAATCCTGAAACAGAGATCAGCTCTTTTTATGAATAAAAAAAAAATCTCCAGAGATGCCACCCTGAGCTCAGGACAGTCACAGGGAGGCTGTGCAGAGATCACCAGCTCAGCACCAACTACGACCTTCCAGCACAAAATAAAAGTCCAAAGTCTGTCCGGCAGAAAAATGATTTCTTTCTCTTTTTTGAAAAAAATGGGCTCCGGCTGAACACTCTCCAAAAACGCCCCCAATGAAAGTCCTCGAGGTGAGAACACCTAAAACATTCAGGTGGCTGAGCTAGAGACCAAAGCCACAGAAAAACCCTGGGAGCCACTGCAGGATCCTCTGCTCCTCCCTGAACTGTGTCCCTGCACACTGCAGCCCACACAGGCACTGGAGCCACACTGTTCCATCTAAAAACATCCACAGTTATCATCAGAATCCACAAAGAAGCAACTAAAATAAAGGTGAACTCACTGCCGTCCGAAAATCACTACAGGCACTGGAGCCACACTGTTCCATCTAAAAACATCCACAGTTATCATCAGAATCCACAAAGAAGCAACTAAAATAAAGGTGAACTCACTGCCATCCGAAAATCACCTTCTACAGACGCTGAGAGATCCTCCCAGGACTTGTATCTGGCAAAGATTTATTTTGTTTTATCCTGAGACAAGAACCAGAATGAGGAGGGTAAAGCATCACCAGCCCAGCGAACCTGAGTGTAAAAGGCTGGATGCCAAAATTCAGTGGATTGAGGAAAAACAACTGATAAAAAAAAAAAAAAGCAGATTTTGAAAAAGCTTTCAGCAAGGCCTCCGTTGCAGCCTCCCTGTGACGCTAAAATTCGGAATATTGACAGCTTCAGTGCGATCTAATTACTGCCAAACACGTGGCTTCACACTTCTGGGGCGCATTTTAAGTTGCTAACTGCACGTTGCCATGGTTTGACCTTAAAGGGGGATATTCAAACAATAAATCCCCCCCTCGTGCCTGTGACCAGCGGGAAATGGATCTCTGCTCCTCTGGGCTGGGGGGATTCTCCAGCCAGGAGTGAAGCCCCTGCCCTTGTTGTTCTTTTTGGGGCAGGCTGGAAGGGCTCAGTTTGGGGTGATCGGCCTCCTAAAGCCCAGACTGAGCTATTTACAGACCGAATTCCAAGGAAAACGTCGATTCCCAGACACCCGGGATAACTCAACTCGAACAGAGGATGCAGCACCACCTGAAAACCTCCAGGCTGGCACAGCCACGTGCTGGGCACAACCCAGCAGGAGAGAAGTGCCAAAGAGCTGGAGAAAAGGCAAGAGGAATGAAAATATTAGCGACCAAAGCAGGAAAAATCCTGTAGGACACCATTCCAGAGAGCACAGCCTGCCCCTGCCGCCAAGGGGGAAAAGAAGGATTTGTCTCCAGGGATCTGCAGTTCCTGCACAATAAAAGCTCCTCCTGGGGTTATTTTGAGCTAATGAGCACAGCCTTAACACCTCATTCTACGTGAGCGAGCTGACCTCATTTAAAAATAAAAGACGAAGCTCCACAGCAAGAAGAACTTTATATATTCCATAAAGCAAATGGGATTTTGCGGCCCCCACCCTCAATTAATTCCCGACAACGAGCGTCGCGTGAAACAACAGCTCGACGCGCTCTCTTCTTGATGAGTAAATACCCCACGGACCTTAAAAAGCTTTAAAAAACACGGGGAGACGCCGCAGGAACGAAAAATGAGGAAAAACGCGGCGACAGCAGCCAGGGACGGCCCGGCAAGCACCGGCTGCAGAGGGGCGCTCCCGGAGCGGAGGGGAAGAGGCGAGGACGCGGGGATTCGCGGCGAGATAAGCGAAGGAAAGCGAGCTGTCCCCGCAGCCCCGTCCCCGCCGCTCGCTCACGGGGCGGCCTGTGACAGCG